>JAOTOM010004935.1:437500-603292 GCA_034440615.1 Ashinkailepas kermadecensis
CTTATGATACAGTAAACAAATAACTGAGACGCTTCATAGCGCACTGGATAGATGACGTCTCCTGCTAGTATGACGTTGGCAGAATGAAGCGTGACGTCAGAGTCTGCCGCCGCCTGCTACTTTCTGCCGCTCCCTGCCAATTTCTGCCGCCGACGTCGCGGACGTCGGGTCTGCCGACGCACGATTCTGCCGGAATTCTGTCGCGTGTAAACAGGCCTTAAGCCAAGATAACTACAGACAACCATAAACAATATGCTCTGCAATAAGCAGCACTATAATAGGTATTTCTTTCTTAAAAGGTGCTGTGGGAATTTGTGGATTTTTTTTTCCAGAATACTATGTTTATGAACGTGATTCCGAAGATGCGATCATTCGTTTTCTCTGTAAATGTTTACTTCTCGGTTAATCTTAGCAATAATTTCTATAATGCGCCATATATGCCACACCGCTGTTCTTTGTTGCATAATTTATAAATCCCTAACCTGGCACTTCTCAGACGTAATTAAAGGGATATTCAACACTTCACGCAGTTGATTCAACACTTTTTCACGTCGAAAATGCTTAATTTCCGCCTCTTTGCCACATAGATGACGCACCAATACTACCCTACCAGAACGCCGAAAGAAACTAAGCGGACAGCGCGGCTTGTCGCCGTGACGTACGTATGACGTCACGATAAATATTACGGTTGTTTTTAAATTATAATATATGAGTTTGTATTAGTTTAGATAAGAGTAGATTGTATTACGTTAGGTTAGGTTAGGTTAGGTTAGGTTGGGTTAGGTTTTCCTATTTAATTATTAATTATCATACTATTTGTTGGAAGTCGTGAGGATAGACGAGACCGGGGTCACAGGGGTCACTTTGAGGTCAACAGTTCGAAAATGGCTTCGGTGTGTGTAGGTTGTGATCCAGTGCCATATGATATAATCAAACTTTGCTATAAGGACAACCAAGCGAGCTTAGACTTCCTTAGACGCCACGGAGTTCTTCCTGCCGGAGTTGTCTGCTCTAAGTGTTCCAAGGCCTGCAGGTTGCAGGAGAGTAGGCATCGGTGGGAGTGCACCGAGACGTTTCGTGTCGCCAGAAGGAAGGAGAAGAAGAGTTGTGGGTTCGTCACAAGCGACTACAAAGGAACTTTTCTTGACAGAACCCGCCTGGAACCGTGGCAAGTTGTGTGTTTTATTAATCTGTGGTTAGATAAAGATTGGAGCCATAGGGCAGCATCCCTCAACCTGAAAATCGGATCTCGCGCGAGTGTTAATTGGAGAAGCTATTGTAGTGAGGTCACGGAAGAGTGGTTAAACAACCAGGAGCCTATCGGTGGACAGGGGATAGAGGTTGAAATTGGTGAGACACTTCTTTTGCGAAGAAAGTACAATATCGGGCGCGTGAGTGGCCAAATTTGGCTATTCGGCGGGATCGAGCGTATCTCGAAAAGGCGATTCATCGTGCCGCTGGTGGATTCCGAGGGTGAGGGTGAGCAGCGGAACCGGGCAACATTGCTACCGATAATTCAGCAGTATATTCGCCCTGGGTCAATCATCTACAGTGACTGTTGGGCTGCCTACAGTACCCTTTCTCAGGAAGGCTACGAGCACTATACAATTAAACATTCCGAACATTTTGTGGACCCCTCCGACCTCGCGATACATACCGAAAACATTGAGCGCCTGTGGCGAGACGTCAAGGAGTGGGTGAAGCGCCCAGGTATGCAGGCAAGGTATTTGAGGCAGTACCTGGGGCGCTACCTCTTCCTCAAGGAGTTCGCGGGCCGTGCAATCCATAACTTTTTGATTGAGGCTGCCAAACTGTACAAGCCTCAATCCGAAAAACGTATTCCGGCAGTCGACGAGCCTCAGCCGGGACCATCTCATTAAGGTATGTGAACGTTTGTAGCATTAGCCAATCGAAGCCTCAGTCCCATGCCTATGACGTCATCATACCGTACCGATGTGACTATGACGTTATCGATCAAATTGAAAAGTAAGCATTTACGGAGAAAACGAGTGATCGCATCTTCCGAATCACGTTCATAAACATAGTATTCCGAGAAAAAAATCCCAAAATTCCCAAAACACCGTTTAAGAAAAGTTTACCCTATAATAATTAAACCAAGATTTAAAAATGCATTAAAATGCAAATGAAATTATTGAACAGGGCTTACACGGCTAGGGTCTGTTCCCGTGGCTACTAACTTCTCAGTCAATAATTGAAAAGCGTCCGTCAAACTAGCGACAGGTTCACATAGATATTGAGATTGATATTAGCCGGAAGGGCGGACTCTTCCGATTTCCTTCAAAATTCGCAGAGAGGTAGAACTCGACGTACTGATCATTATGAGCATAACAACTAAGAAGGGCGTTCATAAACAGCTGATATATTCAAGGTCAAAGGTCAGAGTCCATGAGGTCGGACTCTTCAGATTCACTTCAAAATTGGTCCACTGATAGTACTCGATGCACTGATCATAGTGAATATAAAAGCTAAGAGGGGCGTTCATAAACAGCTGAGATATTCAAGGTCAAAACTTAGAGTCCTCGAGGTCGGACTCTTCAGATTCCCTTCAAAGTTGGTCCACAGATTGTACTAGATGCACTGATCATCATGAACATAAAAGCTAAGAGGGGCGTTCATAAACAGCTGGATCATTCCGGTCAAAACTTCTTCCGGTGCGAATGTTCAGCAATTATAATACGCACGAAACGAATATCAATCTGTACGTCAAGCTAGATTGATATTCGATTCTTACCGGTGGAACATCGTGAAAACGAGCATACTGGTAGAGCTGGGCACCCTGATTATCAGGAACTCAACCAAGAAGCCGTATTACAAAACACTACGGAGATATTCTGGGTCAAAGGTCAAAGGTCATCGAGATCTGACTCATCTGATTTTCTTCAAAATTGGTCCACAGATAGTGCTCGATGCACTGATCATCATGAGAATAAAAGCTGAGAGGGGAGTTCATAAACAGCTGGACTATTCGGGTCACCACTTCTTCCCGTGCGAATATGCAGCAGTTATAATATGCACGAAATGCATATCAATCTGTACGTCAAACTAGATTGATATTCGATTCTTACCGGTGGAACATCGTGAAAACGAGCATACTGGTAGAGCTCGGCACCCTGATGATCAGGAACTCAACCAAGAAGCCGTATTACAAAACACTATGGAGATATTCGGGGCCAAAGGTCAAAGGTCATCGAGATCGGACTCCTCTGATTTTCTTCAAAATGGATACACGGATAGTACTCGACGCACTGATCATCGCGAACGTAAAAGCTAAGAGGGGCGTTCGTAAAAAGCTGAGATATTCAAGGTCAAAGGTTGTGGTCATTGTAGTCGGACTCTTCAGATTTCCTTAAAAATTGTGCCCCAGATAGTACTCGATGCACTGATCGTTATGAGCTAAAAGCTAAGAGGGGCGTTCATAAACAGCTGAGCTATTCAAGGTCAAAGGTGAGGTCGGACTCTTCAGATTCCATTCAAAATTGGTCCACAGAAGTGCTCGATGTACTGATCATCATGAGCATAAAAGCTAAGAGGGGCGTTCATAAACAGCTGGATTATTCCGGTCAAAACTTCTTCCCGTGCGAATATGCAGCAATTATAATACGCACGAAACGAATATCAATCTGTACGTCAAGCTAGATTGATATTCGATTCTTACCGGCGGAACATCTTGAAAACGAGCATACTAATAGAGCTCGGCACCCTGATTATCAGGAACTCAACCAAGAAGACGTATTACAAAACACTTCGGGGATATTCGGGGTCAAAGGTCAAAGGTCATCGAGATCGGACTCATCTGATTTTCTTCAAAATACGTACACGGGTAGTACTCGATGCACTGATCATCACGAGCATAAAAGCTAAGATGGGCGTTCATAAACAGCTGAGTTATGCACGGTAAAAAGTCAGAGTCCTCGAGGTCGGACTCTTCACATTCTCTTCAAAACTGGTCCACAGATAGTACTCCATGCACTGATTATCATGTGCATAACAGCTAAGAGGGGCGTTTATAAATAGCTGAGATATTCAAGGTCAAAATTCAGACTCCATGAGGTCGGACTCTTCAGATTTCATTCAGAATTGGTCCACAGATAATGCTCGATGCACTGATGATCATGAGAATAAAAGCTAAGAGGGGCGTTCATAAACAGCTGGATTATTCGGGTCAAAACTTCTTCCGGTGCGAATATGCAGCAATTATAATATGCACGAAACGAATATGTATTCGTTATGTCAAAATAGTACGTATGTATGTATGTATACATGTAATATGTTTTCTTGGTTGAGTTCCTGATAATCAGGGTGCCGAGCTCTATCAGTATGCTCGTTTTCACGATGTTCCGCCGGTAAGAATCGAATATCAATCTAGCTTGACGTACAGATTGATTGATATTCGTTTCGTGCGTATTATAAGTGCTGCATATTCGCACGGGTAGACGTTCTGACCCGAATAATCCAGCTGTTTATGAACGCCCTCTTAGATTTTATGCTCATGATGATCAGCACATCGATCAATATCTGTGGAGCAATTATGAATGGAATCTGAAGAGTCTGACCTTTGACCTTGAATAGCTCAGCTGTTTATGAACGCCCTTCTTAGCTTTTAGCTCATGACAATCAGTGCATCAAGTACTATCTAGGGCCCAATTTTTAAGGAAATCTGAAGAGTCCGACTACAATGACCACGACCTTTGACCTTGAATATCTCAGCTTTTTATGAACGCCCCTCTTAGCTTTTATGTTCGCGATGATCAGTGCGTCGAGTACTATCCGTGTATCCATTTTGAAGAAAATCAGAGGAGTCCGATCTCGATGACCTTTGACATTTGACCCCGAATATCTCCGTAGTGTTTTGTAATACGGCTTCTTGGTTGAGTTCCTGATAATGACGGTGCCCAGCTCTACCAGTATGCTCGTTTTCACGATGTTCCACCGGTAAGAATCGAATATCAATCTAGCTTGACGTACAGATTGATATTCGTTCCGTGCGTATTATAATTGCTGCATATTCGCACGGGAAGAAGTTTTGACCGGAATAATCCAGCTGTTTATGAACGCCCCTCTTAGCTTTTATGTTCATGATGATCAGTGCATCTAGTACTATCTGTGGACCAATTTTAAAGTGAATCTGAAGAGTCCGACCTCATTGACTCTGACCTTTCACCTTGAATATCTCAGCTGTTTATGAACGCCCCTCTTAGCTTTTATGCACATGATGATCAGTGCATCGAGTACTATATGTGGACCAATTTTGAAGTGAATCTGAAGAGTCCGACCTCATTGACTATGACCTTTCACCTTGAATATCTCAGCTGTTTATGAATGCCCCTCTTAGCTTTTATGCACATGATGTTTAGTGCATCGAGTACTATCTGTGGACCAATTTTGAAGTGAATCCGAAGAGTCCGACCTCATGGACTCTGACCTTTGATCTTGAATATCTCAGCTGTTTATGAACGCCCCTCTTAGCTTGTATGCTCACGATGATCAGTGCATCACGCACTATCTGTGGACAAACTTTGAATGCAATCTGAAGAGTCCGACCTCATGGAGTCTGACATTTGACCTTGAATAGCTCAGCTGTTTATGAATGCCCCTCTTAGCTTTTATGCTCATTATGATCAGTGCGTCGAGTTCTAGCGGTGTGCAAATTTTTAAGGAAATCTGAAGAGTCCGACCTCATGGAGTCTGACCTGTGATCTTGAATAGCTCAGCTATTTATGAACGCTCCTTGCCGCTATTTATGAACGCTCCAGCTATTTATGAACGCCTTTAGCTCATGATGATCAGTGCATCGAGTACTATCTGGGGACCAATTTTGAAGGAATTCTGAAGAGTCCGACCAAAATGACCACGACCTTTGACCTTGAATATCTCAGCTGTTTATGAACGCCCCTCTTAGCTTTTATGCTCACGATGATCAGTGCATCGAGCAATATCTGTGGACCAATGTTGAAGTGAATCTGAAGAGTCCGACCTCATGGACTCTGACCTTTGACCCTGAATATATCAGCTGTTTATGAACGCCCCTCTTAGCTTTTATGCTCATGATGATCAGTACGTCGAGTTCTACCCGTCTGCGAATTTTGAAGGAAATCGAAAGTGTCCGCCCTTCCGGCCAATATCAATCTCAATATCAATGTGAATCTGTCGCTAGTTTGACGGACTTAATTGAAAAATGATGTTCCAATAGATACCTAAATCATAAAAAATATAAGAACATAATCTGACCTAACATAGACTAAGATAATGTAGCATAATATATAAAATATATTATAGCATAATATAATATAATATAATATAATCTAGCCTAATCTAACCAGAATCATTCCAAACAAACTTTGGTGCAACGTCATGAAATCTAGGCACCATCTTTAAAGCTGCCTAAAGATGGTTTAGGTAAAGATGTTAACGTTAACAGCATCACAAGGAACTTTTGGCTGTGATCAAAGGTTACAGGCATGTCTGGCTGCAAATATTCCTTGTCGTGAATAAATATGGAATTAAGCCAGACACATAAGGTGTTTTATGTCAGAGTATTGAATTGAGTGCATGAAGTGTTGAATTTCTTCTTTATCACATCTGTGACACACCAGGTATGGATAATTATATGCAATGGACTACCTATAGTTGCATAGTAAAGATTATGATCTTGTATCTCTTTGCCAGATGAAAATAAATAATATGCAGAGAAAATGAGCGGTCACATCGTCTTTTTCCTGTTGAAATACATTGTATTAGAAAATCCAAAGAAACAGATTTTACCTTCATCTCCAATAATGCCCCCTTGTCGAAGAGCACCGACGATTCTTTTACAGTGCGGACAAGGAGGTAGAGATTGATATTGGCCGGAAGGGCGGACTCTCCCGATTTCCTTCAAAATTTTCACACGGGTAGAACTCGACGCACTGATCATCATGAGCATAAAAGCTAAGAGGGCCGTTCATGAACACCATAATGCGTATGGTGTGATTAACTGTTATGACCTAAGGGATGTCTCCGAAGAGGAAATAGTGGATGGGTTGACTGAGTACGGTGTAGTGGAGGCCCACAGGATAAAGGCACGTCGTGGAAGCATTTTGACACCAACTAACAGCATCATTTTAACTTTTAACTCGACCGACCTGCCAACCACCATATCTGTTGGCTACATACGAGTTAAGGTGAGGATGTTTGTCTCCAATCCCATGCGCTGCTACCGATGCCAGCGGTACGGCCACACCACACAACACTAGAGGTCGCCCAGCGTGTGGGAAATGGTCGCCCAGCCCAGCGTGTGGGTTCGCCAGAGCATACTGGCGACAATTGTAGTTCGGGAAACACAAGGTGCGTTAACTGTGATAATCGTCAGGTACCGCATCCATCATACGATCGATCTTGCCCAGCATATGTTAGAGAAAAATAAATATTAGTTATTAAGAGCACCAAACACCTTTATTTTCGTCAAGCCCGGGAGGCGTATGACGAAACCCACCCAAACTCTCGTATGCAGCGGCAGTGAGAGATATTCCAAGGACCACCACAATAAGGCAGCATGCGAACGCCACTCAGCTACTTGCGCAGCTCAGTGCCCTACTTAACACCTTTGGCATCATCTGCATACCAGCGACAGACACAGGAAGTCATGCCTCTGGCCAGTGTCGTTCACCAGATAAGGTGAGACGCCCGGACACCCCGACCAGGGACGATATTCCCTCGATGGCATCAGGGGTGGTGCAGGCAGCTACCGAAAGTGTCACCTCTAAGGATGAGTGGAGACAGGCACAAAGGACAAAGAAACCTGCGAAGTCCCCGCCAACCAAGGCCATCCCCCTCGCCCCCAGTTTCCGGTGCCCCCATGTCACCGCTTCCCACCACCCCCGCTCAAGATCCCCTCCACTTCTATCCAACTTGCCGACAAGCACGACCTCTGCACCGACTTTGTCGGCTGCCAACACTATTAGGCCACCACCGATACCGGACGAGAGCCTCCAGAGGCAGGAGTCCGAGAGACGCGCCCGTGAGGCGAAGAGAATGCGACTTGCGGAAATGGAGAGAGTCCGGGCAGCAAGCCGCCAAGGAGTGGACAAGCCAGTCCCTCCAAGATCAGCTACTCCCTCGCCGCGACGTCGGGTGGAAAGTCCTTCCGGACCTTCAGCTGTGGGGAATAGCCCACCCAAAATGCGCCCTCCCCCTCCTCCCCGCGCGAACGCCCCCCCCCAAAAAAAAACGGGTATCACCTTGGGCCAGCTCCTCGCCGGATGGAGAAGCGTCTCCACGCTCTCGCTCGAGAACACATTCACTTGAGACAGGGCCGAATGGTCGCCTCGATTCTGCGCCCGGTCGTACAGACTTTTAGACCGTGCCCCCACTTCTCTAGTCGCTACTAGTCAACATATCCTTTGTTTTACAATGGAACTGTAGAGGCATCAGGACCAGTCTCCAGGAGCTACAGATTGTACTACATAACAGGAACCCCGTTGTCGCATGTATACAGGAGACGAAGCTGTCATCCGACACTCCATTATATTTAAGTAACTACCAGATTGTTCGCAAAGACTGCAACACAGATACTGTTGCACATGGAGGCGTCATGTTGGAGGTGCACAACAGTGTTCCTCCCCCCCCAACCTCTTGCTCTAAGTACGTCTCTCCAGGCGGTAGCCGCAAAAGTCGTCTTCTGTCGCCTCTCGATCAGCATATGCTCATTATATCTCCCTCCTGGATCCGCGTTGCCTTCTGCAGCACTCCGACGACTGCTAGCCGAGCTCCCTCCACCAATTTTGCTTTTGGACGATTTTAACGCCCACATTTTAACGTATGGGGATGTGCAGACACCAACCTACGTGGACGAAGCCTTGACACTTTCGTGTTAGAGGAGTCTCTATGTATTTTAAACACTGGCGCACAAACCTATTTATCATTACCATCTGGAAATACTTCTGCGCTTGACTTAAGCATCGCTACCCCGCAGACAATAAAATATGTCGACTGGTCCGTAGACGAGGATACCCACGGTAGCGACCACTTCCCCGTTTGGCTGCAATTCCTGGACGGCGCAGTTCTGGGATCCAGGCCGCAGCGGTGGAATTTTAGAAAGGTTGAATGGTCGGTTTTTAGTGCTCGGCTGCATACATGTCTTAACGAATACGACACTTCCTGTGCAATGCCTGTCCAGGCTTTTACCTCCATACTCTTACAGTGCGCTTTCGAATGCATACCCCGCACTACGGACGCTCCTCGACGTGCGCCCGTTCCGTGGTGGACTGAAGAGTGCTGAATAGCAATTAGGAAGCGGCGTCAGGCCCTGAGGAAATTTAACCGAAATAGCACCGACGATAGGCTAATAGCTTTTCAGAAAGCGAGAGCAGCTGCACGTCGCACGATCCAGGAAGCAAAGAAGATGTCATGGAGGGCGTATGTCAGCAAATTGAACCGCTCTGTGCCGTTGTCGCAAGTGTGGTCGCAAGTAAAGCGCATCTCGGGGAAATTTCGATCACCCCCACTGCCAACTCTACACGTGGACGGATGTGTCGTTACGGAACCATTCCATGTCGCAAATAAGATCGCTGGCGCGCTTGCAGAACGCAGCATGCATGGTAACAATAGCTCCACTTTTAGGCGACACTGTGAGGATTTTTGTCCATTTCAAGGAGTGCCAAATCAAAAAGTCTCGCTTACCTTAAGTTAGGTAGAGGTCGATTCGGTTCTTGATAGCCTGTTCACGTCTTGTAAACTTAGTCAATTTACATCAATGGAAAACGTTAAGTCTTGCTTCCCACTGTTGCGGTTATTTGCTTAGTCTCTTAGTTTGATATCTTGATGTTTGAGTTTGCTACATGAATGATGAACTATTGAAGAAAGTCTGACAATGTCTTTGATGTTTGAAGCATGAATTCTGAAGAGTAACCTCACTGAAGCACCATTCTCTTATCCACCTCTAATGGAGTCTGTCTATGGACCTCATGGCCGCCAAGTTCGCCCCACTCCAACCACATGTTTATATCCACGTCATCATTCACCACAAAAGTGTTTTTCCTTTGTTTCACCATTTGGGCGCACGCTCCTGCCATCTTGTGGCACCAAAGGGAAGCTCAACTTAATGAATTGGCACATTGATGATAGGGCATGATAGGAAGGCCTGACAGTTGGAGGTGGGCTTTTGAAAGAGAGGTGCACATTTGGCCAAAAATTATCACAACACCAAGGGGACGAGTGGTCTAGGGGTAAGATGCTCGTCTCATAATCGAAAGGTTGTGGGTTCGAGTCTCACCTGTCGCTACTCTTCGCCCGCGACCAATCGGCGTGAGACATTGGCGACGCTACATGACTTAACGGTCGACGTGTCGTAAAACCAATAACCAACCAACCAATCACAACACCAAGCCTACTGCGAAGCCACGCCTGTTGACTTTGAAACCCAGGACCAGCACTCTTATAACTTACCATTTACAATGACCGAGTTGATTTCAGCAACCGACGCCCTACGCTGTGTGTCTGAGGGACCAGACAAAGCGCATAATGAGATACTACGTCACCTTTCCGTAAACGCGCTTCATATACTCCTCAGGACTTTTAATGCTGTTTGGAACGGAAGCGAGTTCCTTGCGGCTTGGCGAGAGGCTACCATTATTCCGTAGTTGAAACCGAGCAAGAGCGGATCTGAACCCCTGCATTATCGACCGATTTCGCTTACCTTGTGTCTATGCAAACTGATGGAAAAACTTGTAAGCATGCATCTTACATGGTTCCTGGAAGAACACAACTTTTTGACGAATGCACAATGTGGCTTTAGGAAACACCGCTCTACAGTTGACCATGTTTTAAGATTGGATACGGATATTCGAGCCAGTTTTAAGCAAAGGCGACACGTGGGTGCTATATTTTTCGACATTGAGGGCGCTTACGACACCACATGGCGACATGGTATATTTATGAAACTTTGGAATGCTGGTGTACGCGGCCGTATGGGCACCTTTTTAAAGAAATTTCTGGCCGAAAGGATTTTCCGCGTACGGGTTGGGGATGTCATGTCGGACGCTTTTACCCAGGTGAACGGTGTTCCTCAGGGAAGTATTTTGAGCGTCGCATTGTTCGCAGTTATGATCAGTGACATTGGAGATGGTCTACCACGTGGCATTGGTAAATCATTGTTCGTTGATGACGTTGGAATCTGGTCTTCGGCATCACGCACATCATCCCTGTCGAGGCAGCTGCAGATCGCGGTTTCCCACCCGGAGAGGTGGAGTATCGTAAATGGCTTCCGTTTATCAAAAACAAAGACAGTAGCCGTGCACTTTTGCCGTCGTCGAAACTGCCAGAACCCCAAAATTCAGTTTTACGGACAGGAAATACCTTTTCAGCCGACAGCAAGGTTCTTGGGTGTCCTCTTCGACAGACGCATCACGTATAGAAGTCACCTACGAGCTCTGCGTGAATCATGCGGTGGATCTTTAAATCTCATGAAGTGCCTGTCTAGGACAACGTACGGATCGGACAAAACCACCCTTTTGCGGCTATACCGCTCACTCATACGATCCAAACTTGATTACTGCTCCTTTGTCTACGATTCGGCCAGCACCACAAACAAACGCATGCTGGACACCATTCAGCATACAGCCTTGAGAATCGCTACGGGAGCATTTCGCACTTCGCCAATTGCAAGTCTCTTGGCGGAAGCGCAAGAACCTCCATTAGCAATAAGGAGAGCTAAGCTTGGACTGCGCTACGCTTGTAAGTTAAACAATTTCCCACGCACCCGCCTTACGACTTACGAGTCCGTCTTTTCCACTCGGAAACGATAAATATTCCAGCAGCGACGAGGCACCAGTTCAAACCTTTTTTGTCTCCGCGTGTGGGAGATGCTACAAGAGAGCGGCATTCGCCTGCGTAGCATCATGAGGGTGGAGATTATGCCCATTCCGCCTTGGCAGTTGACTCCACCTACGATAGACACTGATTTGGCGGAAACCCGCAAAGCAGAGGTGCTACCAAAACTGTTTCGATGAAAGCCCTGGAGCATCTGGAAACTTATCGTGGACGTGTTTTTACTTACACCGACGATTCAAGGACATAAAGCGGTGTGGGTTGTGCTTTCGTGAGTGGCTCTAGCACAAGGACGTTCACACTGCCTACGCACGCATCCGTGTACACCGCGGAATTGAAAGCGATTCAAAAAGCGCTGTGCTTCATTGAAGTGGGACAAGAAAGCACTCATGTTATTGTCTCCGATTCCTTAAGCAGTTTTCTAGCTCTGAAGTCGTTTTATCCTCGTGACCCACTTTTGCAGGAAATCGTAATTCGTCTTCATACACTCAGCCAGTCTGGAAAATGCATCACACTATGCTGGGTCCCCAGCCATGTGGGCATTACCGGCAACGACTTGGCTGATGCGGCGGCAAAAAGAGCAGCCGGTAAGCCTTCTACCCATGCATTTCCCCTTCCTGCTACAAATCTCAACCAGACCATCAACGCATTCTTTGAGCTAATGGCAGAAAGAGTGGGACTCCACGGAAAATAAAAAAAACTGAAAACATCGAAAAACCTGGGGATGAATAAGGGGGGATGAATAAGGGAGAAATGCACCAACATGTCCCCCAAAATGACTGCCTGGACACTTCTTCGGTACAACCAAAATTTTCAAAAGGGTCTCAAAATGTGTACAATGAATATTTAGGGAAATTTAGAAAGTTCCAGCTCAATAGCTCTCAGAATTTGGCAATGGCACACAAAACACACTTCAGGAGCCTTCTGAAGCCTTGATCTGAAGATCTTGATATGATAATTTTTAGATATTCCTTCCAACATCATCTAATTATTGTTTTTAGGTTTGTTCGAGAAATTGTTTCATCATTGCAAAATAAATCAATGCAGAAAAGAAGGTTTTCTTAATGAAGAAACCATTTTTTGTGTAAAGGTAATACAAGCCGATAAATACAATGGCTCTACCTACCAACTTGGTGAGAGCTCAGGGCAATTTCCTACCAGAATTTGGCCTGGTAGATCCAGTACTAGCACATTTGTATAACTGAACTGAAGGTACAAATCCTTTAACCTTATTTACCAGACTCACCTCCAATTTTCCATGCCTGTCTCCACCTTCCTCCAACACCGAATGAATCATTGCGGATTTGATATGGCTCTTTAGCCCATGGATGCTTTGATACACAGTGCCGCTTCAGGTTTCTTCTTTCACCACTGAATTTACACACATCACCATCCTTGGATTTTTCACCACACTGCACAATCTGCCGCCTTGAGAGCCAGTTTGAAGTTGAAGGCCTTGCTCTCTTTGCTGGCTTTTTTATCCCCATGCTTTCTTGTCAAGGCTCATCTGGATCTGAGCCCACGCCAGTAGATCCAGGCATATTTGGCATGCCTAGTCTTCTCTCAGGATTATATCTCTGCAAAAATCGGCTCCTGAACGGATAGTTTAATCACCTACTACCACCTAGGTAGGTATCTGTTGCAGGAACTTGATAGGCAACTGTTACCGTGACGAGACAGACGAGACCAAACAGAACGCGTCCTTCGAAGCAAAACTCAAGCACCCAATGCGCTCGATTCTCATTGGCTCAGAAGAGAGCTTCCATCTCCGCCGGCGCTACCAAATTTGGGTCAGCAGCACATTTGCCAAGCTCACGACCAAAATTCGACAACATTCCTGAGTGTCTCATTTTGTCACCGGTGAGACACCGGCGGTCCGGGAGACGCCGCATGCTAACGCAATGGCGCGTCGGTTTGGACGGTAAGCGTAACGTTCGCCAAGATCCTTGTCCTAATTTCCGCCAACATTCAGGCGACAAAAAGGACAAGGTGCACAAGTTTTTTTGTTTTTTTAACTTGTTTTGCTCATTTTTATCACTTTTATAAGTGCTTTCTGAGTGAGGCGAGAGAATGAGAGTAGGTGCATAGGTAGGTATATTAACAGTGCCAGCACTGGCTTTTGTGTCTCCTCTGGGCCTCTTTCAGTTAGCAATTGTGTCACCGGAGTAAACGGCAGAACGATGACTTTTTTTACCTCTGACGGAGACCATGCAAATGATGTTTTCCTTCAAACTATGCTTGGATTGTGTGTGTTTGGTATGAGTGTGTGTGTGGGGGGGGGTGCGTGTATGTGTGTGTGTGTGCGTGGTGTGTGTGTGTGTATGTGTCTGTATTTGCGCATGCTCCGTAGCGAGGACACTGACACTTGTACACACACGCGAAGTAAGGTCCGGTCTACGAAGTCGGGACCAATTGCCAGTCTCACTTCGCGGACATGCATGCAGTTGTTCTGTTTGCCGCTAGATGTCACAAGGATGCATTTTATGGTGGTTCCTGATTCGAAGGAAAAGTTCGAGATTTGTTTGTACGTGTGCGTCAAGCGTGCATCTCCAAATACCTACACAAGTCCATTCGCACGAAAGCCAATACTTCCTCAGTTTGTGACGTATTATTCCTCAGACTGTGACGTATTATGACGTCACGCAGCCAGGACTGTTTCCATGTGTCTTGATGACGTCAGCCACAATTTAGGTTCAAATTGCATGCAATATTCTGATCTTGCTGTCAAGCTGAAATGCAATATCTTGTAATTCAAATAAGTTCGGTAACTTAGGCACAAATATAAGATAAGTGGGTGGAAAATAGGATTACATGAACAGAACTGCATCATTATTGCTATGCGGTTGTTGAGTTGACTGAGATGGTGCGTCGCGTGCTTCATACACGGCGCGGCGTTCTTCCCAACGTTCTACTTCGGGTGCACGGCGGCGCTAACAGAGGTAGTGGACAATGATATGCGTTGCTTGTAAATAGTTTGTTTTGATTTTCCATTTGATCAGTTTATTGCATAGTAGGCCTGCCATTCAGGGAATTAGTTGTGGTGTCGACAGTTAGGTACCTACATACCTGTGAACGTCCTGATGTGGTGACTGGCTACGGCCGTTGCCCATCTGGTGAAAGCTTGTGGAAACGTGTTGCACTGATGTGTCCTTTTGTATTCATTTGGGAGTGTTGGCCCCCATAAACATAGATGAAACTTCGCCAAAGTTATGGGGGCTGAATGCATGTAGGACATTGGAGGACTCAAATCGGTCGGGGTCCATTCCATCATCTCATCCAATTCCATCATCATCACGTCTCATGCAAAAAGGTGAAATTATTGAGGGGGCATGCCAGCCTCAAGGGAGCTTGTGAAGAGCGGTCCCAAAAGCAGATGAAGTTCCACCTCTGCCCAGATTGCTCGGCTCAGCCCTGCCAGAAATTATTACTTCTGGATCACTCGTAGTTTGAAAAGCTATCGTACAAATGACATGATTTCTGAAAACTGTGGGTATAACGCATACGGTAACAGTGATGTCAATTTCTGGAAATAATTTCATCTTTCAATGCATGGAGGAAATGTGAAGGCTGAAGACGATTGGAGGGAATGCCCATGGTGGCCCGTATTAAAATTGGAATTATATCTGGGAGCGAGTCGGCATTGGGGTTGAAACAGTGACGCAGCCGAGATTTTCTTAAGGGGTGGGGGCCAGACGTTTTAAAAAAAAAGTGAAATAGAAGGTTTTCGGCTCGCTTCGCGCGCCGAAAATTTTTCGTTTCGAGTGGTGAAAGTCTCAAAATGTCATGCTTGATCTAGTGTATTTTTGGTTGCGAACAGGAGGGGGGGGCGCTCCCCTTGGCTGCGCCTCATTGGCTTTGACTTGTGAAAATTTCCAAATTTCTTCTTTGATCTAGTGTATTTTGGTTGGTTGCAGGGCGATGAGCCCTCGCCCCACCCCTACCTTCGCTGAGCCTCTGGTGCCGGGTCCACAAAGATATACAAATCGAGCGCATGCATATCTCTGTCAGGCTGCAGCAAATTATTGACTCTGCCAGATGACACTATCTGTTGTATATAGCCTTAGCTTCAATCATTCCTCAAAAGTGATGGTGGTGGGCTGCCCGGGCCGCACAGGACTAATCTTGTAGTGGGTGAATTCAATTATTGTGGTGATGGCATGGAACTAAGCATTTGCGATGGATGCAGGTGTTCGGATTGTCTGTGGCAATGGAAAACCTTGGATATGCATCGCATAACCTTGGATATGCATCCAAGCATCTAGGGCTGCCACCGTACATGTTAAGGTGGCACTGGCCCCTCAATCATTGGCACTTCAATTATCGATTTGTTTCATCACCCCTCAAGGTCACACAGAACGGCGTTCTCCAACGGACGGTCGACTGCAGACTCTCCTCTTCCTCTCTTTTCAACCAAGGTGAATTCGCTGGAAAATCTGGGCCTATTGGTGAGGTCATTTTACTGCGACGAAATTGAAGCGGTAGACTCTCTAGGGAACAAGGCAGCAAGCTACAATTTAGGTGGACTATATTTCAGTATTTAAACATTCCATGCCATCTTAGATCTAGACTAAATAGTATTTTTATTGCAGCACTCTTCCGAAGTAAAGAAGTTGCCCTTTTTGATTGCCAGCATGTTCTGCAGATATTATTGAATGACTTACATGATCTGAAAGCCAATTAAATTTAGATCTGTCACTCTGTCTTGGAGAAGTTAAGCTTAGTATCATTCTCAGCTGGTTCCATTGATATTGTCAGGATTTTCTTAAGGGGAGCCCCACCCCGAAAAAATATCATGGAAAAGAGAACGATTTCGGCACGTGAAACGCGCCTGAAATTTTGGTTTGGCGTGGTAAGAATCTCAAAATGTCTCGTTTTATCTAGTGTATTTTTTGTTCTTAAGGGTGGCGGGCCCCCTGGCTGCCCTTTGTTGTGCTTCTGGCTGTTTCGTGGAAGACAACCTGGCGCTACGTACCATCGGTGGCTTTTCCAAATGTTGTTCCTCTGGCCAATTGAGGATGTCTTCGCTGCTCCAGAGGATAGTTCGGCGCCAAGCATAACCAGCTTGCAACTAAAATTGGGCGGTGTACCGCCGATGACGATTGTTAATAAGCTGCGGAAACGTTTGTTGCGCTCACACTCACGTTATCTTTGCCTTCCTCGGCCTCCCGAGGAAGGTTGTTTCTTTTTCCGTTTCGTGCAACGACATGGCCTAGATATTGACGATTGGGTATGCCCCTCCATGATATGAATTTCATGGAGGTTTAATTTCATTGAGGTTCATTGAGCGGCTATGAGGTGTGAAGGACAGCTAGCAGAACCCGTCCAAGGGATATTTTATACCTTTTTGCGTGCAAGTTTGGACAAAGTGCACGAATTTCAGGATTACGCGCATCCAATTTCGACGTTTGAGCATGCTGCGTCCAAATATGACATAAGAGTGAAAAATTGGGACAGACAGGATGTATTTTTTGTGATTGGTGTGATCAATTTCGGCATAGCACAACATAATTTGTTGAGATGAGCAATGGTATTCGACATGTGCTTCGGCACTGACGCACCGTAAAACCCCAATAATAATAATCATCGGCACGGCAACAACCGATTTCGCCAGCGTGCAACCAAATTTGACGCACAAGTTATAGTGAAAAGGTGAAAAGTTCTGTCAATATAAATGCATATGCATAATACCTCCAATACTAGCTAGCATTTTAACGATAACAGCCTATTTCCACATATTCTGATACGTGAACTCGGTATGCAGGTATACTGCGCCCATGAACTTAGCACTACTCACTAGGGTGTGTTTTTCACTCACCCTCATTTTATATCTGAAAGATGTCCACGGAAACACCACACTGGCAGTTCTCACACAATGTACATAAAATGTTACAATTCGGACGTTGATTTGGCAATATGTATTTCTCTGGTATGTGAAAAATAACATAGCTGGTAATATTGAAATTGCATGCACTGTAAACACGTGCATAGAAATAGTATATTTGAAGATGCCATTAATTTCGCATGAACGTCATACAACGAAGTGCAAAACAATTCAGTATTCACAATGAAGGGCACATACCGTTTACTTACACGCCAGAACACAGGGTGTACATAGCAGTCACTCAGTCCGTGGGCGACAGCCACCTTGTCGATAATGTTCTCAGGGCTGCGCAGGCGGACAGGAGGTAGTTCCAGTGCTGATGCTGACGCCGTACGTCACCGCCGATCACTGACTGCACCCAGACAGCCATGGGTTCTCTAAGGATGTCGAATCGCCAGCGAGTCAGAGTGACGCCGGCACGAGCTGCCGCCATCCTGTCGTCCATCCGGTCCAAGCTGACAGCCAGATGCTGCTTCGCCGTCGACTTCAGCACGCTGAAAACATTCTCAATTGGATTCCGAAATGGTGAATATGCCGGCAGCCGACGGATCTGTCTGGCGTCAGGGAGCGCCACGTGTTGTTCCCCGTCCCGGTGTGACGGCGCATTGTCCGGCAGCCGACGGATCTGTCTGGCGTCAGGGAGCGCCACGTGTTGTTCCCCGTCCCGGTGTGACGGCGCATTGTCCGGCAGCCGACGGATCTGTCTGGCGTCAGGGAGCGCCACGTGTTGTTCCCCGTCCCGGTGTGACGGCGCATTGTCCAAGAGAAACGTCACCTCCTTGTCTTATCCAATGGTTGCGCTGATGCTTCGCAAAGTCAGCGAATCTGTGCTTATCGACACCACCTTGGACAGTTTGGTGGTAGATGCTGCCGTCCGGATGACGGTCGCTGATGGCCACGATCACAGTGACAGTATTGTCCACACGGTCCACACACCGTGCGAATTGCTCTCTCGCCAGTTACCGTTCGGCCTCGAGAGCTCGTCCGGTGGATGTTAAATCAACTTTCGTCAATATACACGTCGTGTCAGGCGAGTCCTTGGTTGGTAACGCCATGAGTACTGTTTTGGTTGTTATTTGGGTTTAAGGGCGCTTCGACCAAAGCGTGATCATTTAGCGCCATGAGTACTGTGATAAGAATCTCGATTTTTCAGGGACGGTACTGGTTTTTAGCACCATCTAGGACGTTTAAAAAGCACATTACATGGGCTGGTGTTTCCTGCATGGATTAACAACCAAGTGGATGCAGATTTTCTAAGTGTACATTGTTCCATGCACACATGAAGCCAGGAATCGGAAAACGAGAATTATTCCTCAGCAGTTCGAATTTCGTGTCAACATTTCGCAGCCAGGGACTTTGAGTACTCGACTGAGGGTATATTTGTCAATTTAGATAGGTAGATTATCCCGTTATAATTTCAAACTTTTAGGTTTTTGAAAACCCATATATATATATATATATATATATATATATATATATATATTTAAATCTGCACCCTTACCTAGAACACTATGATAGGTGCAGGAGATAGGTATGGCGAATAATCTTTCTCCCGGGAACGAAGAGAGAAAAATATTGCAAAAATGGCTTAATTTCCGAAGCTAACTGTATGATCGGTTCCACGGCGACAAGCCGCTGGGATGCGGGAAGCAGGTCGTGGTGTGGGAGCTGGAGCAGTGCGCGCATCAGCGAAGACGGCAAACAGACTCATGAGGACTGAGGCGAAACCTCTACACCAGAGTAGAGTACTCTACACTCGGGTGGTCTGTGGGGACCATCTCTCATCCGGTCAAGCCTTGTCTAGGGGAAGGGTGGTGCGTTCGACGGACACCGGAAGGTGATGCTGGACGTACGGGCAGCCAAAGGTGGTCAGCAAAGGGGAGCCCGAGGCTGCGAGGCTTGCACATATTTTACTCAGTCTCCAATGGGCTGCCTCCTCCGGCTATCTAATGGCTTTCAACCGTTCATATACGACCTATCTACAATACGCTCAATGCAATATGAGTAGGGGTGTGGGCCTGGCGGAACATCTTACTCTGAAAGGACGAGATGCTAAAAAGGTCTACCAGTGCAGCAGTGGGAGGGAGGGGTACAAAGGTCTACATAAAAGCTCCCGCACACAGCTATGGTCAAGGTGGTTCGCCAGCGCTACCTTTGAGATTGATGGTGCTTGCATGCATTTCAGCATAAATATGTTCATCGAGTTTGCATAGGATATCTGTCCAGCGGCACCAACACCTGTCCAATATTCCCCTATTCTGCGATTAGCCGGGAAAAACCGCTGAGGTCACACATTTCATCGTTGAGGCCACCCATTTCATCGCCGAGGAAACGAACATAAGCGTCGAAATATTTTCGGGTCATATGCTGGGTATTTGTTCTTCCGAAAACGTATAATAGTGTCAATTTTAAGAACGTGTTCGGCGTTAGCCAAGCGTCCCCTACTAGGATAGAAACACAACGTCTGCAAGAGCGAAAAGCAATAAGTAACATTTGCTTTTATTTATATTATGCGGTCAAACTTCAAATCCAGGACAATAAAAAACATTGGTGACATTTTAAGGTCGTGAATATTCACTCATTTTGCAAATTCAAATTATTATTGAGCATGCTCTAGCAATTAAGTTATGAAGTTAAATCCACCATAACGGTTCGGGGTGTCCATAGCCGTTTCCCCCTCTACCCGTGGCTGAGCCCATGTTGGTACGCCAAGTCCGTGCTGCTACCGTAGCTATGGGGATCCGGAGCTGCCGACTCAGCCCGCTGCTGTACACAAAAAAAACGTCTGAGAGGCTGACAGCCAGGCCTGGAGAGGGTTTACGGTTTCCGAATATCCAGCTCTCCAAACAATCCAGCCTCCAGTGCTCCCACACAGCACGTCAAGATTACGTTCTAAGTAGGCATGCAGAGTCTTAAGCCATTTTCTGCTCGGAGCGCCAAGGATTATCAAAGGGCGCACAGTAACTGAATGGTCCTCACACCCCAGCGAAATGACCCTTGAAGCGCCAGCACAGCAGGTGACAGGCCAGCGTGACGCTATTTAAGCGGTTGGGATTCTGAGTGGCTGCGTACATTGCCACACCTGCAGAATCCCGCAAGTCGTCCTGGTGCACTCCTCGTCCTGCTTCAGATCGGTCCGATCGCGGGCACGCGCCGCGTCGTCGCCGCGACGCGAGGAGGCAGCACGTCCAGCGACCAGAGCGGCACCGGCGCCAGCATGAACCGCGTCGTCGGCAGCATCTTCGTGTCGCTCAACTCGGTCGTGCCGGTCGTGGTCATCGTCAGGTCGCGGACCCTGCGGCGACGCGCCATGTTCCAGATGATCGCCAGCCACGCCACGACCGAGACGCTGATGGGCGTGCTCATGTGTATGGCCGGGCTGCCCGAGGCGATGGGGGTGTTCCCGCCGCCGCTGTTGTGCAGAGGCTTATTCGCGCTGGTGCCGTCGCTGGTAGCGGCGTCCATGGTGGCGCTGGCCTGCCTCTGTCTGGAGCGATACATCGCCGTCATCCACGGCCTGCGATACTTCCAGCTGATGACGCGGCGCCGTCGGCTCGCCATGCTGATGCTTCCCTGGCTGGTGGCGGCGCTAGCCTTCATCTACTGCGTGTTGGTGCTGGCACTGGTGCCGAACGCGGCCACGTGCCGCGTGGAGGACGCGCCTAAGATCCTCTTCCTCGTGCTCGATGTGTTTGACCTGCTGGTGTGCATGGTGATCGTAGCGATCAACATTCCGGTGGGGCTGGTGGCGCTGAGGCAGCAGCACACCATCCGACAACAGGGGCGCGCCGTGGGTGCGTCCGAAATGAACAAGTATCGAAGCTACAAGGCCATCTTGCCCATTGTGGTGCTGTATAGTGTGCTGGCCGTCCCCAACGACGTGGCATCGATACTGGACTTCTTCCGAGACGACCCATTTCTGCGCACCGTCAAGAAAGTCACACTCTTCATGCGCAGAAATATGTTCATCGTCGACGGGTGGCTGTTCGGGTTTTTCTGTACGGAGCTGAAGCAACGTTATCAACAGCTGTTCTGTGGCTGGTGCCGTCGAGGCGGAAATGTGACGAACGGCAGTCTGCAGCGGCCCCATTTGATGGCAAGATCTGAATCGCCTCAAGGGACACGACCACGGCAACAGCTGGCGAAGCCTGAACGCGAAACCGACAGGGAGCGGTCTGACCAGTTTCAAGGACGTCAGGCACGAGCGGAGCACGATGAGGAGACGCACCAGTGCGGCGAAGTGCCGACCATCTCTGCCTCCATCACCCACACCCCTGTCCAAGTACTCAAAACCGTGGGAGCTTCAAGTCCCTGAGTGCACGATTAATGTCATGTGAAAACTAAGTCAAGCGCACCCTCACACTTCACGACCCTTGACGAGCGATGAGAAGAGCCAGGCTGTTGGCTCCTGGGTTGCAAGTCACAGGATCGAACATCATACTGAACCGACATTGACAATCGACTGAGACGAGCTTCGTTGTCATCGAGGCGCCCTTGAAGGGCGATGCCATCGCTATCGCTTGCACAGCCCGCTCTGCCGTAATTTGCGCTGTTGCCGTTCTGTGGCTGGTGGGGCGTAGTGCGTAATCCAATGCTGGTGCGATGAGGGACTATGAAGACTGGCTGAAGATGCTACAAAAAAAAGTATTGGATCAGGTTTGTGAACCTTAAAAATGTGTTGTATATTTATCCTAGTAAATTGATGTGCGTCTGTGCTGTATGTAAATGTATGGCAATCAGCCTACAGCAAGCTGCTTTCACGATGCAAATATTCTGAGTTCTTATCTTATTGCGAAGCTGAGTTAAGCTTTCCCGTTATGCTGTCAATAAAACTAGATGCGAGTTGACCTTAGCAGTTAGAGTGTTAACCTAAAATATACATTTTATGGAATTCGCACTAAAAGCAGAGAAGTGTAAAGCAACCTTACTTCATGATCTTGTCTCGCTCTCTTGCTCTGTCTCCCTTGCTGCCTCTCTCTCTCTCTCTCTCTCTCTCTCTCTCTCTCTCTCTCTCTCTCTCTCTCTCTCTCTCTCTCTCTCTCTCTCTCTCTCTCTCTCTCTCTCTCTCTCTCTCTCTCTCTCTCTCTCTCTCTCTCTCTCTCTCTCTCTCTCTCTCTCTCTCTCTCTCTCTCTCTCTCTCTCTCTATCTCTCTCTCTCTCTCTCTCTCTCTCTATCTCTCTCTCTCTCTCTCTCTCTCTCTCTCTCTCTCTCTCTCTCTCTCTCTCTCTCTCTCTCTATCTCTCTCTCTCTCTCTCTCTCTCTCTCTCTCTCTCTCTCTCTCTCTCTCTCTCTCTCTCTCTCTCTCTCTCTCTCTCTCTCTCTCTCTCTCTCTCTCTCTCTCTCTCTCTCTCTCTCTCTCTCTCTCTTTGTTTCTCCCCATTTCAGATAAGGGAAGATACTCCAGGAGCTGAAGGAAGAGTTTCGACTGTCCACAGATTGCAGGTGACGACTGTAAATCCTCACTCTGCCACTATTTCCCATCAAAAGAACTGCACAATTCTTCGGAATTACGCCCCACATGGTCGAGACAAGTTTCCAGCTTAAAGATGAAGGTGGACTGCTTCCACAGGTAGACGGGGGTGTAAGTTTGCATGCACTAAGATAAGTCAATTGTGTCCTGATTGGAAAAACAACGTAGTAATGCGAACAAAGGAAAGGGTGAAGAACGTATTAATTAATTAATTATACACGTAAATAATATTACAGCGAACAGGATGGGCACAGGGATATACTTATAGCAAAGGGATATGTATTTCCTACTTTGTATATATCAAGACGCTCTTATTGTGCTCAGAACCCACATTTGCCCTTTAGCGAACTAGATCCCCTCAGCACCAGACAAGTTGCATTTTATATGCAAATGTCACAGCTCCAAGTCTGTGAACAGCTAATTTATGTTTACAATTTTAGCCTCGGGCTTTGTTAGTGCAGTAGTGCAGACTGCAGACATGGCACATAATGCAGGTGTCCTACTGTTCAGCGTCGTGCTGTCATACGCCTTGCTTTTCCTCGTACAATGTGCGGATCGGATGAAGTTTCTCTCCGCCGAAGCACTCCATAGTTAAACCAGCGACTTCAGCAGAAACAATTTATTGAAGCGAAGATACACGTTTGCCGATATAAAAATTATAACTAAAGTAACAAAACTCATCCCGATGGTCTTTTTCATTCCACCCCATTATGTGTCGTCTCATCCTACGTCGTTTACTGGCTGAACTCACTGGCGGATCCAGGGGGGGGGGGGCATTCCGGCCATGGCCCCCCAAGCGCTTCAAAGGGGGGCCATAGTGTCTTTTGCCCCCCCCCCCAACCAATAAAAGTAAACTAAATTAAAATGCAGTAACCTTTGCTGAGGTTAAAAAATAGCTTTTCGGGTGAAATAATCTCCAATTTTAAAGGTATTTTGTTATGATTGTTTGGAAACGCAATATGGTAGCATAGTAGATTCTGACGCATCGAGGGTTCTACGCTGTTGAAGTTCTGCTTACAGCAAGAGATGACGAAATCAGCAGTTTCATTATTCCTTCGTCAGATAGGTTCATGAAGTTTGTTTAGCCAGTAACGGGCAAGCGGACCCAGTGAGCCAGATTTCGAAAGCGGAATTTGAACAGGATGTTTTGTGCGAGTGACCAGTTAAGCCCAGTTGAGCAGCATGTTTCGTATGTTGGTGTTGGGGTTGCTAAGACAGGCTACATTCACTAGCGGATCCAGGGAGGGGCCATTCCGGCCATGGCTCCCCCGAAGCGCTTAAACGGGGGGGGGGGGCATAGTGTCTTTTGGCCCCCCGAAACCAACAGAAGTAAACTGAATGAAAATGCAGTAACCTTTGCCGAGGTTAAAAAATATCGTCTGGATGAAAGAATCTCCAATTTTAAAGGTGTTTTTTTATAATTGTTTGGAAGCCAATATGGTAGCATAGTACATTCTGACACGCATCGAGGGTTCTATGCTGCTCAAGTTCTGCTTACAGCAAGAGTTGACAAAATCGGATCTGCCAGTGTGTACACGTGCACGAACGTTGACGTGGTACAAGACGTTGAACGGGAACATGAACGTTTTGGTAAATGTGATGATGTGTGTTGACCCACATTCGATGTGACACCACTCAGTACCTGGCGCCGCCTCTGCGCGCGGTCCGCCGCCGCGGGGCATGCTGATTCGTTCGTTGTCCCGTGACCCGAGTGCTCAATAAACCAGTTGGTACCGGACCGCCGCCGAGTATATTACATGGCGACCAGTGAGTGAACTGACCGGGCCTCTGAGGTTTGGTGTGTCAGTTTCGGTTTTCTTTGTGTACGGTGAAAACGAGTGATGGCGTTTATTGGCAAAGCGCCGGAGTTTGATGTGTCAGTGGAGAGATTTGGTATATATAGCCGACGCATCGAACAGTTTTTCGTCGCGAATGGTATCAATGATGATCAAGTGGAGAAACGTCGCGCTATCTTTTTGAGCGTTGTGGGTGCGAGCACGTTTAGCCTGGTCGAAGATTTGATTGCCCCGAAGTCAGTACACGAAGTGTCGTACAAGGATTTGATTAAGCTGCTCTGCGACCATTTCGAGCCGGAGGATTCATCGATAGTTGCCCGCTTCCGTTTCAACTCGTGCATCCGTGAACGTGGCGAGTCCGTGCCAGTATACGTGGCTCGGTTGCGGAAGTTGGCGACGTCTTGCAACTACGAGCCGTCTATTCTGGAAGAGATGCTTCGTGACCGCCTCGTCTGCGGTATTCAGAACCAGCCTCTGCAAACCAGATTGCTCAGCGAGCCTGGCTTGACTCTCAAGTCAGCGAACACCATCGCCCAAGCCCACGAATCTGCCGCTGCCAACGCTGCGGAGCTTTGCGGGAAGTCTGCCGTGTGTGATGTCATCGGCCGGCTCAGTGGTCGTGAACCAATCGCCGTGCCGACTGGTAGTGACGTCATTCAGAGCGTGGATTCAGGTTCCCGGCCCTTTCAGCCGCGACCTGGGGTCGGCAGAGTGGGGGAGCAGCGGGCGCCGTGGCAGAGCAGGGGAGGCGTAATAGACAGGGCTCCGAGACACAGCGATGGTCCGAGACACAGCGGGCCGGCGTTTCTGGATCGGTGCGCACGGTGTCACAGCCGCCGACACTCACCTTCTGCGTGCCCCTTTAAAGCGTGCCGCTGTTTCCGATGCGGTGGAGAGGGGCACATCAGGAGAGCTTGTCGCGCAGCGGTACAGGCGCAGGAAATCTGTCACGTTTCAGAGGAGACGGTGGACAACAGTGCAATGGAGCTGACTTCAAGTGAGAATCGCCATTGTGACGGTGAGCGACAATCATACGATTTGTTTCGATCGCATTCGCAGTTCTCTGGGGGTGGACGTAAACCACCGCTTATGGTAGAAGTGTCACTGGATGGTAGGGATGCCTGTATGGAGGTGGATACTGGGGCTGCGGTCAGTGTGTTGCGTCTGTGGACTCCTGATACACCTGAACTAATACCCTGTGACTCCACGCTTAGAACGTATAGTGGGGAGGTTCTGCCCGTGTGTGGCCAGATTGACGTGGCAGTGAAATACGGGGATCAGTGTGGTCAGTTACCGTTGATTGTTGTTAAAGGGGAGGGGCCGATACTGTTTGGTCGCAACTGGCTGTCTCACCTCAGACTCGATTGGCCTTCGATCTGCCATTTGTCGGGGAAGGGGGGCCTGAGGGAAACTCTAAGGAAGTTTGCTGAAGTGTTTGAGGATGGCCTGGGCCGTTACAATGGAGAACAGGTCAGGATTTCAGTGGATCCAGATGTTCAGCCGAGATTCTTTAAGGCTCGGCAAGTTCCCCTGGCTTATAGAGAACAAGTCGACGCGCAGTTGGATGAGCAGATTAAGGAGGGTCTTTGGGAGCCTATCACACACTCCAGGTGGGCAGCGTCGTTGGTCGTGGTCCCCCGGGCAGACAGAACTGTACGGATCTGTGGCGACTATCGCCTCACAGTAAACAAGGCTGCACCTGTTGAGCAGTATCCCCTCCCCCGTGTCGAGGAATTGACATCCAAGTTGGTGGGCAGTAAGGTTTTCTCAAAGATAGACCTGAAGTCTGCGTACAATCAACTCGTGGTAGAGGATGGGTCCCGAGAGTACTTGACTGTAAATACACATAGGGGCCTTCTTCGCCCCACCCGGCTCAGTTTCGGATATTCCTCTGCCCCGAGTCTCTTCCAGCGTACAATGGATACCCTCCTGGCCTGTATTCTGGGTGTGTGTGTGTTTCAAGATGACATCGTTGTTGCGGGTGACTCAGCAGAGTCTCATCTGCAAGCTCTGCGTGAAGTGTTGCGCAGGCTGAAGGGGGCGGGCTTGCGCGTCAACAAACAGAAGTGCAAATTTGCTGTTGAGAGTGTGACCTATTTGGGTCATAAAGTCAGCGGCAGTGGGATAGAGACGACTGTTGAGAAGGTAGGGGCCATTGTGGGCGCGCCCACTCCCTCCAACGTGGCAGAGCTGAGGTGTTGGTTAGGCTTGATCAACTTCTACTCCAAGTTTCTGTCAGGGCTGTCTACAACATTGGCACCTCTGTATACCCTGTTGAAACGGGGACAAGCCTGGAAATGGACTCAAGCTGAGCATCAGGCTTTCTGCGAAGCGAAGCACCTGCTGAAAAGCCCACCTGTCCTGGCGCATTTTGATCCGAATCGACCTGTAGTCTTGGCATGTGATGCGAGTCCTGTCGGAATAGGTTGTGTCTTAAGCCAGCGATTCCAGCATGGGGAGCAGCCTGTGGCTTATTACTCTCGGTCTCTGAATGACACGGAGCGTCGATACTCCCAGACTGACAGAGAGGGTCTATCGGTCCTTACTGGAGTGAAACACTTCCATTATTATTTGGCTGGCCGAACTTTCACTATCCGTACCAGCCGCTTTTGGGCCTCCTTGGTGAGAATAAGCCTCTACCTCTGATGGCATCGCCGCGCGTGGTCCATTGGGCGCTCATGCTGAGCGCGTATGATTACAGGCTCGAGTATGCGCCGGCTGCAAAGCAGGCACATTGCGATGCTCTGAGCCGGCTTCCGCTGCGGCACACTGTTGACTGTGCCATCTCCCCTCCGCCTGCTGAGACAATCCACTTGATGGAGTTCTTGGATTCAACTCCTGTAACGGCTGATCAGATTAGCCTGTGGACTGCGAGAGACCCGGTGTTGTCGCAAGTGACTAAGTATGTCCGGGACGGTTGGCCGACATCGGTTTTGTTGGGACCCGAGTTCGCTCCATACAAAACTCGGATCTCTGAACTGAGTGTACAGGATGGCTGTCTGCTTTGGGGCTCCCGTGTTGTAATTCCGCCCCAGGGCCGTCCGCAAATTCTCAGGCTACTACATGATGGCCACTGTGGGGAGTCACGCACAAAATCGTTCGCTAGAATGTATGTTTGGTGGCCAAAGTTAGATGACGACATCTCGAAAGTAACGAAACTCTGTGAGGTGTGTCAGGAACATCGAGCCAGTGCACCTGAAGTGCCCATTCACCCTTGGGTCTGGCCTGCGAAAGCGTGGCAGCGAGTTCATGTGGATTATTGTGGGCCTATCGATGGGTGGATGTTTCTGGTCATTACGGATGCCCATTCGAAGTGGATGGATATATATCCTTCTCGCACAGCAACTTCATTAGGGACAATGGAGCATCTGAGAGCGTCCTTTGCATCATGGGGAGTACCAACATTCTTGGTATCTGATGGTGCCCAGTGTTTCATGTCAGGTGAATTTCACACTTTTTGCCGTAAGAATGTCATAACCCACTTGACTTCCCCACCCTTGTCGCCCAAGAGCAACGGATTGAGTGAGCGAAGTGTTCAGACTTTTAAATCGTCTTACCGGAAGCAAACGTCAGGGACTCCTCAGACAAAGGTTTCACGGTTCCTATTCCGTTACCGGGCTACACCTCACTCCACAACCAGTGTCTCCCCAGCTGAGTTGTTTTTGGGCGTCCCATGCGCACCCCACTCGACGTGGTGAAACCCGATTTGGAAAGAAAAGTGAGAATCCAGCAGGAAAAACAAAAATGTGTACGTGACAGGGGCACCCAAGACCGGTCGGTTGAGGTGGGACAGCCGGTGTATGTGTCGGCTGTTGGTCGTATCCGTGGTGGGGAAGGGAGACGTTGGTTGGCAGGTCACGTGACTGCCAAATCGTGACTTAAAATAACTGTGCGTCTGCAGGATGGCAGAGTGATTCAGAGGCATCTGGATCAGGTGAGACCGCAGCCGACGTGTACCGCCTCTGGTAGCGCGCCGAGCTCACCACTACCGTCGGCAGTGACTCCTGTGCCGTTGTTTGTACCGTTCGTGCCGCCGGTAGCGTTGGCAACAACAACTGTGCCAGTTGAAGTTTGTACCCCGAGGACTCAGGCACAACTCAGTGCTCCGGGTTCCCCAAGGACTTATGATTTGCGTGTCAGACAAACGCTGAAGCAGCCCGATTGGTTAATGTATTCGTAATGTGATGCTGCACGTGTAAAGTACGTTTTTTTGTGTGTTTTTTTTGCAGCTTTGACGTTAGGAGTTGCTCACATGGCGACATAAGTAATTTTCGTATGTTTTGCTCTCTCTGCTTTTGAAGTATGTATTCGGGGTGGAGGAGTGTGATGATGTGTGTTGACCCACATTCGATGTGACACCACCCAGTACCTGGCGCCGCTTCTGCGCGCGGTCCGCCGCCGCGGGGCATTCTGATTCGTTCGTTGTCCCGTGACCCGAGTGCTCAATAAACCAGTTGGTACCGGACCGCCGCCGAGTATATTACAGTAAACAAGAACAAAAATCCCGTAACTTAGAAGCGGTGGAGGTAGGCTGGGGCCCCTACACAGGAAATTATGTTGTCATTAATTATTATTGTAAAAAATGGGTCCATTTGACAAATAGTGGTAGAAATCCGATGCTTTTAACCAAAAATAGTGGGAGAATGGGCACCCTCCAAATCCCTTCGACCCCTCCTCTGATGCAATTCCTAAGTACGCCACTGGGGGAGGGGGAGGGGGGGGGGCTGACGCCGCAAATCGAAAGTTGCCCCCCCCCCAAACCGGTGGGCTAGATCCGCCAGTGGCTGAACTTTAGCACTTTTGGGGCACTGGCACATCATCGTCGATGTACACGATGCACCGTTCAACGTAGTACAAGGACGCGCTAAGCTTCCCAGTGAATCGCAGGTTTAGCAAGATGTGAGTAAGACATAAACACATAAGACATAAAAGATCAGTGCAACTATGAGCCACAAGGGCCCTTCTTGGTTGCACTTTGTACACTGAACCAGTTGCCCACCAAATCTGTCAATCAACCCTCCCTGGAATACAGAAAAAACAAGCCCCCTATTCTTATAATGATTGTCTATGCCGTTTTTAAAGATGTTCAGTGTGTTGCTACTGACAATTGTTCCTGGCAGCTGGTTCCAGTGTTCTACTACCCTGTTGGTGAAGAAAGACTGTCTTAACCTTGTCCTGCTGTGATTAACTTTAATTTTGAATTGATGACCTCTAATTGCATCATTTCTGTTAAATTCAAACATTTCCCTGAGATATCCCTGTTCCTGACCATGAACGAATTTAAAAACCTCGATGAGATCTCCTCTCAGCCTTCTATATCTAAGTGAAAACTATATATCTAAGTGAGATCTAATATAATATCACTTCTAAGTGATATTACTATCACACTAGATCTAAGTGATCTAAGTGAATATAATTACATAATTATATATATATATATATATATATATATATATATATATATATATATATATATATATATATATATATATATATTACATAGGGGAAGAGGGTGGGTCCTGAACACTTTAGGCATTATGCAAGAAATAGCTCTACCGCTGCTTCTGTATGGCTGAACCAGTAATTGTACTGTGTTTACTGAACACAAAAATGAACAAGCTATCCATATTCAAACAGTTCCTTTCAATGAAAATCCTCTAACCACTTGCAAAGAGCAACTTTAAAACAGATGATTATTTTATAGCGGTGTGCCGTATCCTGAACATGAAAAGTTGTTGTTCAGGATTACCTCACTGTAGCTGTTGTGGTACAAGCTATTAGTAGCACTAAAAAATGCTGGTGTAATTGCAAAAAAAATTGGAAGTCACTTCCTTATGGTTTCCTAAAGCCAACTGTTCTTTGAAGCCGACAATGGTTCCTGTGAACTTCGCAACCTCTGTACACAAAGCATAGGTATAATTATGTGATCAGACTTTCATGTTTTGGTAGCGACAGGTCCATCATTTATGAATACCACCATCTTTTTGTTATTTATGCACTGAACATGATGTGGGAGACGACCAAAGTAAGTGTTCAGGACACAGAACGTGTTCAGATATCCCCCTCTTCCCCTATATGTGATGTGAAAACAGTTATTGCAAACATGATTTATTCGACGGACAGTTTGATGTCTACACATCTTCATCTGTGTCTAATTAAAGAAGGGAATTAGTATTTATTTAGACACCAACGAAAATGCTCTAACATTGAAACATCTTGATCTGTTGAATTTATTATTTTGCTAAAACTTTGGGTATAATTGGAGATCAAGGTAAATTTTGATTCTTTGGAATTTTTATTTTGAATGCATGGTATTTTAACATAAAAATGACGACGCGACCACTCATTTTCTCCGTAAATGGTAACTTTTCAGTTGGCAAATAAATAAACGATCAAAATCTTCACTCTACAAATATAGCACATCGCGTATAATCATCCGTACCTGGTGTGTCATAGACGTGACAAAGAAGAAGTTCAACACTTCATCCACTCGATTTAATACTTTTTGACATCGAAAACCTGATGTTTCTGCCTTAATTTGACATTTATTTCGGATAATCTATACTCTCAGATCAACGCGTCCACAACGCGACGACCAGGGGCGGAATTTCTTTGCGATGCTGTAATCGTGAAGGGCATAGCCTTGACTCGATAGGCCTTGGGTACAGCTGTCCAATACATCCTCGAAGGTTTAGTATGTATATTTACTAAGAGGGGAAGTGTGTTTAGTAAGGATATTTACTAAATTTCTGGAAGTTTCATAGGTATTGTTACTGAAGTTACCTATACAATAGGTGGTTTTACAGCGGATTTTTGCTCCCAGGTCAAGTGGTCTCAGGAACAATATAGAGGGAGAAGACCCGTAGTTAAATTATTTTCTTGGACTGATTTCTTAAATAGAAGTACTTGAACTTGAAGTGCTTATATCTTGGGAATTTTAATTTTCCAAATGAATGAGTCAAATTCGTTGAAATCACATTACAAAACACCAGAAAAACAACATTTTGATAAAAAATGTTTGTCATTTGTACACAAATCCTGTAACTGTCGATGGAAAGAATCAACTTCGATATAGGCCTCACTGACTTGTTATCTCATGATAACCTCTCCTCTATATATAAGTTTGAAACATTGCTTAAATTACACAGGTCAGGACTTCGAGTAATCGTGCTCCAATCACCTGAACAAAACCTATATAATGCCACACATTCCAAAATACTTGATATTTTCATCAACAAGGTTGAACATGTGTTGCTATAACAAGAACAATGCTATTTTTTTCACAAAAAAGATCATGCTTGTATTCCAGACTAAGTTTTAGGATATTACAGAAGACATATACAAACTGGTTAAAATATGTGATATCCAGTACGCATTTCCTTCATATATAGGAGAAAAAAGTAAGCTGCAGCCAAATTGATACCAAATGAGCCAAATTACACAACTTGATACCATATGTTTAATTTTTAAAAAAAACTTCGGATGACGTCATGCGGGCTTGAAGGAAAACTTCGATCTACCTTCTAGTAAAGGTACCTTTGTTTGTTATTTGTCACACGTGCGTCTGATATGATATCAGACGCGCAGGTGACAAATAACAAGCGAACGCAATTTTATTCAGTGCAGATGCCCATTCCAGTGCAGGACAATTTCGGTTCCATATTCTTTTTTACAATTACAACCCATTTATGTGTTGTGCTCCTGGTACTAGGATTGACCCATGCATGATACTGATTGTGGATACCAAGCTTAATATTAATAATTATTTGTAGTTATTGTAATTGGTTTTTGGTAAATAACTTCAGTACTGGTACCCTTCATTCTTTACTCACTGGAAGATTACATGTTGACAATTGTATTGCTGAGCATGAATAATTATGCTGTGTTTTTACTCCCTACTTTGTGTCATGACATAATATTCACACAGATACATGCTTCATATCATTTGTTTATAACTTGCATTTGAGTCGCAAGACTCAAATGACTCATTGTGATTCAAATGATGGACTCATGATTCAACTCATTTATTTTTTAGAAAGATGTGATTCAACTCACGACTCAAGATATGTTTTGTGGAAAAGAATCGATTCAACTCGAGTCGAGCACAAGTCTGGTCTGAGGCAAAATAAAAACGTTGCTACACACTTTTTTGTATGTTCTACCGAGTCGCATAAACCACTTCCTTTATATATATATATATATATATATATATATATATATATATATATATATATATATATATATATATATATATATATATATTATTCAGTGTTTTCAATTCCAATATGGCAACTGTCCGCAAAAAAACAAGTCCCCACAGATCTTTAATACATAAATACTCGGAATCCGTCAAATCCACAAATATATATGCCGTGTTTTGCTTGAAGCTGAAGCGAACCATGCGCGCTACAAAATGACACCATAAATGACCTATGTTGTCGCAAGCCAGGTGCCATGACATATTGTTACTCTGTGAAATATGGATGCCCCAGATGAGGTGAAGCCGCTTCGATGATTCATAACAAGCTCTATCAAGTCGCGTAAACCATTTCCTTCTACCTCGATAACTGAAGATTTTTCATCCCAACATGGCGATGGTCCACCAAAAAAGTAGGTGAAAACATATAAATATGCGATATTTGGTTTCAAACTAACCTACATCATGTGCTCAACGAAGTGACATCGATGCTCTCGGAGATTATGTCAAGACCTAATATGAGCCTATGTGGCCTATGTCATTATCGCAGATTTAGAGCATTCGTGTAATTGCTAAGCCGTTGGTACTTAGTTTTTATGGGTTGCTGCCATATAGGGATTCAAAATACTGAATAATAGGTATGCAGAAGGAAATGAATTGCGGGACGCAAAATAGCATGTCATTGAACTTCTGGACAAGGCTTTTACCTTACCTCAGGGATCCAGGTCACACGAGATCAAATAGATTTCTACTTGACCTGTGACAACATAGTTCATGCATGGTGCCGTCTTGTGCAGAACAAGTTAGTCAGCCTGAAACAGTGGCGCAGCCAGGATGTGTTCCAGGAGGCCAAACGCTTGGGCTCTGTCTATCAGTCCAGGGACCCTTTTTCGCTTGGACTCCGCCGACAGCTCAGGGCCCTTCATATTGTCTCGAGCCATCTCAGTCAGACCAGGGACCCTTTTAACTATCCGGGGCCATCTCCATCGATCTAGAAGCCCTTCATGCTAGCCCAGCCAAGGGCCCTCAACATCTTCCTGAAGGCACTCTCCTTTGACTCGGGCCCTCTTCATCGGCCTGGGACCCAGTTTACCACCTCGTCCACTGTATCCTCCCCTGCCCCATCCCTTGCTCAATGCAATCTCCGGTTAACGTCGCTGAATCAACACCTTCACCACCCATGCAAATATCTGATTGTACCCCTGACGTGGCAACTCCACCACCCATGAAACTCCGATGACCAGGGGGATCCAGTAATTGTCATGTGGGCACTTATCTGAAGGGGCATCATTTATTCGGAGGGGCGCCACTGCTATCAACTACCAGTAATTACCCGAGCCAGTCATATTTTCCTAAGTTAATTATATGTCCTGTCCTATCCCCCGTACACACACAGACACAATCGAATGCCCATAGATCGATATGCCTACCTACCGGAGGTGACGTACTCCATCTTCACAGTCCAACTATCGCCAGCTGTTTTTATATATATATATACAGAACACTAAATCAAGTACATGATTCCACGTGCCTTGCATCAAATGACTACCTTCAGTGGTTTTCGGTAGAATCAACCTTGTGTATTCCCCATAGACAACGGTTTGCAATTTATCGTGTTATTAAATACACTGCATGTGCACTATTTTGGTGCTTTTGTACTATTGTCATATCATTATCATACAAGATTAGATGCGCACCAAGCTGTGATTTAGCCGCGTGATTTAACGAGGTTTTCTTCACAATAATCAGCACTTACCTAACAGAGGCATTTATTTCTGAATATCACTGGAGACACAAAGCATGGAGGAAATGGGAGGGCCCAAATGCATTGGGGGAGGCACATTCCATAGGGTACCGTGTTAAGAGGGGATATTATTGGGGGAAGAACAATATTTGGGGATCAAATGTCCCCCTACCACAGTATGCAAAACAACGCCCATGTTACCTAGGCACCGATACAAAAAACTTTCATCGGCAGCATATGCAAAAAAAAATATGTGAGCATACCTCGAAAAGTCTACGTCAAAAACCTATGTCCGATTCCGTGACTTTAAGGCCTTGCTATCGTATTGCTTAAAGTCAATGCATGAGTAATTGCAATGCACATCTGTGTCTTTTAATAGTTTTGACAAACCACAGAACAGCAGCTGTTCGTCGTTTTGGCCGTCCGCCTCAGCGCGGCGCGGCGGTTCCCGCCCACTGGCACGTACCGAGTCATTACGGCCGATAATTACGGGCGTTAAGCTGATGCCGCCCGGTAGTGCCAGTCCGTACCGACGACCGGCCGGTCCAAAAGTAACCAGCTGACCTTCAGATGGGGTGGGGGTCGAATCGGGTAGTATCTGCCCAATATAACTCAAAATTTCACAGCATTGATTGAACAGATTGAATGACCCACCCTTTGACTCTATCCTCATGATATGTTAGTATTGATGTCCCTCCCTAGCTTAGCATTTCGTACCAGCTACTGTCATGCGAGCAGACAGCGGTAGGCAGGTTCGAACATATACAGCTACGACTTGGTTACCTAATTCCATATTAAGCTACTGCCAGAAGCTAACTTCGCTTCATAAAAGAGCAAGGTCCTACATTTCGAATATCTTTTCCGAAAAATTATTAAATATGTCAGACAATTAACGGCCAATTATATCAGGACGTCGCACGTGCATTCACGCACTGTATACATGATAATAAAGCGATTATCAGTGTGATTATGCACCAAACTATGCAAATTCCTACCCGTGACCACCGGTCCTAATTTCAAATAAGAATTCCGTTTACACCGCGCAGCGATCACGAGATTGACCATGGGCCAAGCGCCTGCTTCACGTCTCAGATGATGACTCTTCGGGAGGTGTGTGGCCCCAGAGATACTACCAGCTTTGCTGACGACGTCGGGGAGCAGGTAGCCGTCCCACTTGACCATGTGTTGCCCGGTCGTGGCACGTCCCAGACCTCGGAAATTCATCGCGTTGTTCATGGTGGCAATGGTCTTGTGATGTGAGCTGAACTGACCCGTCCAGCTCCGTGGTCAGCTCAGATGCGAACCGATCTGCTGGGTAAACGATCAGTTGTCTTCACCACTGTGTATTGGGTGGATACATTTCGGGTACAGTCAGGGTTCAGCGAATGGACGCAAAGGTCATTGGGAAAGCTTTTTACCACCATGTACATTTTATGCGCATTCTGCCATAGTACCGATTATACTACAGTGTACATCCGGTCTACCACACTCTATGCATGCACATGCATGTGTGTCGCACAAGACACCGGAATTCTACGTTCCGTCACGCTCTGTCAAGTGACACATTGTCCCAACAGTACTGAGCAGCGTACAGCTGAAACAGTAAGTGCATTTACGGGGCACAAAAGGTAATGCAAGGTCAACTGAGTGACTCATTGGCCCGAACGACTACGTGGCGCACAGTGCCCCGAGGCTCACTGGCCCGACCTTGAGCACACATGATGGCGAAATTCGACTGACGTGCGCAAGCGCACACATACATGTATGCATGGTATGCATGGTAAGTACATGTATGTAACCGCATGCATGGTAATAATATTATGTTCTGTGCGCATGCAAATGTAGTCATTGTACACAAAAACGGTCATATTCGGTGGAAAATATCATTCAACTGGACATCGTTCTTGAACTGTACGCATGGCAAGAATATTATTTTTTTAACTTGACGTACATTGTAGAATGGAATGAGCTAAGGGAGAACGAAATGAACTCTTTATTTCAATGCCCCATCTACGGTACGGCAAATGCCATATTTTTATGTCGGCGACTTTTTCTGTTGCACTTTGGGCCGTGATTAGATGTTGTCCACGTTGCTGAAATTAATTTTAATGTGCACTGACGTTCACTAGAAAATCATAATTTGCTTTGAACTACAGCTCCATATTTTTATCTAATTTATCACTGTTTTATTTCCGTACCATTGACAATTTTCTAGTGAGCCTTGTAACGTATTTCGGTTAATATCTGACATACTGATTGATTGTGCAATTGAATTGTTTATACCTTCTAATCAAAAAAGATCACTGGCAGGCGACAGGGATAAACCATGGAGCATCTGCTCTTAGTGTTCGCCTCATGGATCCGAATTCACCACTCTTCGACGACGATGTGAAAATATGTCCACACATATGCTCGGAAGTTAAAAAGCGAAACTCCCACGTCCAAAAGTGCTTACAAATATTTGAAATATTTAAACAGACCCAAATATGAAGTGATTCCCTACACAAACTTGTACTAGGGATTAACACTCGTCGAATGACGAATTTTTTTTCACATCAGGTTATGACTATTTGACATACAATGCTAAAAATACACCATGCGATTCTTATGGTGGAAGAAGTCATACATCATCGGAATATAGTTTATGTAATCAGGATAAATAAAGCCTGGACTCACTCGGGGGTTCATGGTCACAGAACCAGATATAGTCGTCACTTCCAGATGGCACCATATGTATAGTGGTCCCGGGCTCAGTTCAGGTCTTGCGGCACAAGATGGCTAGGCCTGTATCGAACAGGTGTCCGATACCAGGGACTAGTTTAGCGTGCTAACTGCGCTCTCACCCATCTCAGTGTCCGCCCCTCCCTCTCCGCACTTCGGTAAAGAAATATGGCACTGAAGGGAGCCGTCCGCCCCACGTCATTCTGAGCGAAATATGTTATCTACCCTACCAGATTTGCAAATGGCATACAATCGAAGAATGCAGGGAGTGCTCAGTTGATATCGATGCAACCGAGACGCTATTGGCAATCCGTCAAATATGCATTTATTAGTTTTCTAACGAAACCTTGTATGCTATCCGTGGATGAACTGATCCAAATATCGGACTGAGATTCAAAATACCGACGAAACAAAATCAGACAAGATGTTGAAGATATCATCATGAACAAAGTCTGTGCCAACCTTTAAGCAATTGTCAATAAACGAATCACTGAGTTATGGCTTGAAATGTATCGCAGTGCCTCTCACGTGAGAGGAGCTCGGGAGCCGAGAGACGGCCGTAGCACACACTTAAGACAATTTCTCTACGACACATACAACTACAACTCTGAGATCGCATGTCAAAGCGCTATGGATTGTCGTTTGTATTTTGTCTGCCCTGCCGTTCTTGAGGTAGGCAGAAGGAATATTTTCCTCTTTATCCCCCCGTGCCAATGGTCTGCGGCTGAGGAACCCAGTCAATGCCGGCCTAAGTAGTCCTGTGACGTCCCAACATTGGTTGTTGCACGGTTTCCAAGCAACGCCGATTAGTCGCTGTCAGCTGCGCCGAATACGGGTGGCATCACGCTGCCCAAGGCTCGCGAGGTGCAGAGTGCTCGGGGCAGCGAGAGCTGCTGGATTACCGCGCATAGTGGTGCAGAGTTAGCCATCGACATACGAAGTTCTTCGAGAAAGGGCAAAATGAGGTATGCATTTGCTTCGTTGTTACACCAATTATGTCATCGATTAGAACGGATGGGGTCTAGTGGTCGTAGTGACCAACTTTTAATATGAATGTCCCTGGTCCCTATCACAGCGGGCGACCGGGCAGCGGGAGCGGCTACGACCGGGCAGCGGGAGCGGCTACGACTGGGCAACGGGATCGGCTACGACTGGGCAGCTGGAGGGATCATATGTGTGTCACGAGCTTGTCGGCCTGGTAAATGATGGAGAGATAACACCAGAGGAAGACACAGGAATACCATCCGGAGGGAAGCAATTGGCAAGGGAAGGGCGCTCGTGCGGGGAAACGCACGTACAAAAGCGGCGCCAGCAAATAAGAACAGCACTCGAGAGCACCCTCAAGGAGCGAGCAACAGATGGCTGGTGCCACACGAGCTCTTCGGGGTGTGTGCGACTCGGCCTCTGCCGCGACTCGAGAAGGGAGATGTTCACTACCAAGTCCCCAACTTCTGTCTGTCTTCCATTTAACATTTACCTCGCTTCGGAGGTTACCTAATGGTGACGAGCCTGTTGCCCTGGACCATTGCGACCGGGGCAGAGACCAGTGGCGAAAGTTTGGTTCACGAGTGCAACTGATCCGGAATTTCGTTATGTTATATATATATATATATATATATATATATATATATATATATATATATATATATATATATATATATATATATATATATTTGTACTAGTTAAGATGGAATGACAAATTGTTAAAACACAGAACAATGGGAGCATAGCTTTATTCGCAACGTTTCGGCTCACGCCTTTCTCAAGCTATGAACAATTTACAGGCACGGGGGTCTTTAGCACTTGTCGTCTTTTTCTTCTTTTGTTTTCTTCTTTTTTTCAGTTCTCCTCTTCTTTTTTTCCCTTTACTTTTTTCCCCTCTCTTCCTTCCCAATTCGAACACAGGTCACGAGACATCAATCATAAAGCACTTCGCATGTGTTGACACTGAATGAACGAGACAGTGAAAACAGTACATTGGAAACGACCAAATAAGTACGACAGTGATGTTTAACCTATCCTTTTTCAATATGTTCCACAATCAGTTCCGCTACAACACTTGCAATTTTGAAACTACCAGAAACACCATTGATATTCTCACGTGTGGCAATATACGCGGATTCTACTGTCTTTCGACACCTCTTTCCAAGTCCACCACTAAGAACAGATGCTTCTTTCCAATTTGGGAGATGGTCTTCTTCATCAACATGCACCACCATAGCATTAGAAAGTCTATGGTATCTGAGGTCTGAACGATGTTCCCTAATTCTAGCCCCTATCCCCCGTCCTGTTTCCCCATAGTAACTTTTTCCACATTCTCCCGCGCAAGGAATTTTGTAGACTACGCTTTTTTCGTTCACGTTGCGGACCCCTTTCTTGACTATGTCTTTGATTTTGACCCCTGCTGAGAGACTGATGTTGATTTTGTCTTTTGTGAATCGGGGGATGGTGACTGCTCCCTGTGTTTCCGGTACTGATATGCACCTTTTTGTCAAAACTCGTTGCTTGGCCTTTGTCATGCACATCACCTTTTTCGCTTTTTGGCGTAACTTCACTAGTCTAGGTAGAATCCGAGATATAGACTTCACCAGAAAAAAGCTGGCAAGCTTTGACGTGAAATCCTTGTTCACGAATGTCCCTATCGGGGGAGCCATGGAAGCGGTTTCTAGGGCCTTAGACAAGTCAAATAAATTAAAGCTTCCAGTTCCAAAGAGTCATTTCATACAGCTCGTGCGTACATGTGTGGTTTGAGTCCATTGAGTCCAGTTCTGGCATGTTTGTTTATGGAAACCCTCGAGGCGGACAATTTCAAATATATGATTGGCCCCAACTCCCTTTGGCTGAGATACGTAGATGACATATTGGTGATTGTTGATCAAGACACTGATCTTGATGCGGTCAACACAAATATTAACGAGGTACATCCATCGATTCAATTCACGTTAGAAAAGGAAAGAGAAAAAGATAATGAGGCTGAGATTCCTTTCTTGGACACACTGATCAAACGCTGTGACAGCAGATGCACATTTTCAGTGTACAGAAAGCCCACTAACTAAAACGATATTTTGTACTACTTCTCGGGTCACAGCCATGAAACAAAAACAGGGGTCCTAATGGGCTTTTTCTTAAGGGCTCATAGCATATGCAAACCTGAGTGCCTCCAGAAGAATTGATTTTCATCAAGGAGTCTTTCAAGTTGCTGAAATATCCAGAGGGTCTGATAGTGAAGTTGCGCCAAAAAGCGAAAAAGGTGATGTGCATGACAAAGGCCAAGCAACGAGTTTTGACAAAAAGGTGCATATCAGTACCGGAAACACAGGGAGCAGTCACCATCTCCCGATTCACAAAAGACAAAATCAACATCAGTCTCTCAGGAGGGGTCAAAATCAAAGACATAGTCAAGAAAGGGGTCCGCAACGTGAACGAAAAAAGCGTAGTCTACAAAATTCCTTGCGCGGGAGAATGTGGAAAAAGTTACTATGGGGAAACGGGACGGGGGATAGGGGCTAGAATTAGGGAACATCGTTCAGACCTCAGATACCATAGACTTTCTAATGCTATGGTGGTGCATGTTGATGAAGAAGACCATCTCCCAAATTGGAAAGAAGCATCTGTTCTTAGTGGTGGACTTTGAAAGAGGTGTCGAAAGACAGTAGAATCCGCGTATATTGCCACACGTGAGAATATCAATGGTGTTTCTGGTAGTTTCAAAATTGCAAGTGTTGTAGCGGAACTGATTATGGAACATATTGAAAAAGGATAGGTTAAACATCACTGTCGTACTTATTTGGTCGTTTCCAATGTACTGTTTTCACTGTCTCGTTCATTCAGTGTCAACACATGCGAAGTGCTTTATGATTGATGTCTCGTAACCTGTGTTCGAATTGGGAAGGAAGAGAGGGGGAAAAAGTAAAGGGAAAAAAGAAGAGGAGAACTGAAAAAAGAAGAAAACAAAAGAAGAAAAAGACGACAAGTGCTAAAGACCCCCATGCCTGTAAATTGTTCATAGCTTGAGAAAGGCGTGAGCCGAAACGTTGTGAATAAAGCTATGCTCCCATTGTTCTGTGTTTTAATATATATATATATATATATATATATATATATATATATATATATATATATATATATATATATATATATATATAAATATATATATATATATATATACTAATTGAATGCACCTTTCTCAGTGGTATAGGAGCAACGTGCTCACTTACGTAGTCGGATCCTGATTGTTGCTCCCGTAATCGACCTCGCATGCTTGTCCAGAAAATGCCCTTCGAGCTAACATTACTGGCAAAAAAAAACAATCCAATTAACCCCGCAAATATGCAACGTGCATGTCCATCAGCATCCGGTCTTAAACTGAATTTCGACATTCGACTTTGCTTTGCTTCTCGTTTAACACTAATGTCGATTAACAAGAGACCTACTGTACTCGCTGCATGACCAACGCAGTCGATGCGCCCCTAAACTCCTACTGTACTAACGCTTGGGCGCTAAGGACCTTGTAGTCGGCGCGCCCTTAAGCCCACATAATCAATACGGTTATTATATATATTACGGCCAACATACGGTACCCAAGTGGACTACTTCTTTTTTTTTAATTTCGTTCAACCTGACCTGAGGTCAAACGCTTACGCTGACGGGCATGTGCTCGGATGTGCTGCGTCCTTGCTCGGTGGGCGATTATTCGACGGTAATATCCATCCGATAAATGTATTCAGGGAAATTGTATTCGGTACACCGTGATATTCCCATAGGGTGTAATGTTAAAGTCTTCGTTGACCTGAGGTCAAATGATGACCTCGAGTGGCCAGTTGACTTGGTGTGCTGCATGCTACCGTGATAGCGGTGGCACAAGCGTTTGGATGATTCCAATAAGTGAATTATCCGGCATGTTATGCGGTACCCCAGATTTTACCTGGCTGACCTTTTCGCCTCTGAAGGCGAAATGGTTCGTTGTAGCAGAAAATGGTTTCGGGATGCATGTGCGGGTATTTCTGCGAAGGTTGTGTCAAATTTTCAGATGAATCGGATAACATTGGTGAATTCGTTTCTGAATGCGTTGTTGAATGGGACGCTAGTGCTACCTGATGAAATGCGTCATCGATAGAGGTCAGGTCACGCAGTGTGCTGCTTCTTGTTTTGCTAGTGCATGCATCAGTGTTGAGATAATCTACATTCAATACTTCGTTTGGCCCACACACGGTACCCAAGTGGACTACTTTCTTTTTCTGAATTTCATAGAACCTGGCCTGAGGTCAAACGCTGGCGCTGACGGTCACATGCTCGGATGTGCTGCGTGCTTGCTCGGTAGGCGATTATTCGACGGTAATATCCATCCGATAAATGTGTTCAGGAAAATTGTATTCGGTACACCGTGATATTCCCATAGGGTGTAATGTTAAAGTCTAAGTTGACCTGAGGTCAAATGCTGAGCTTGAAGGTGACATGCTTGGATGTGCTGCTTTCTTGTCCGATGGGATATTTTTTTACGCTAATGTCGATCCGATGAATGTATTTAGGAGGGTATTATCAGGTACCCAGTACAGGGCAATAATGCATGGTCAAAACAGTGTTTTGCGAATATAGGTCAAACTATGAGATTGTAAGCCAGATGCTTCAATGTGCTGCAACCATGGGCCATAACCAATGTCTGGGTGCTTTTTCGTCGTGCCAAGTAAAATTTTGCGGAAATTATCGGGTACACAAGAATTTGGTATAGTTGCATTTTTGGGGAATTTTTGGCGAACGGTGATGAATCAGTGGCCATAATGGGTCATTTTGATTGATGTGCTCTATGTACGTGCTATGTAGACTATGACCTGCAAAAATCAGGTATATCCAATGTGTCACCATGATTTTATTCGGTACCCCGTAAATAGATATAGTGCATGAGTAAAACCAACTTCGGTGACCTGAGGTCAAACTGTGGCATTGAAGTTCACGTAATACGATGTGCTGCATCTTTGAGGGACAGCGGACATACAGGCGTTGGATCCATTCGGCTAAGTGAAATACTTCGAATTTTATACCGTACACCGTTGTTGACCCGAGTGACCTCTCTGGACCTCTGGAGATCGAACCACTCGTCCTACTGAAGAATCGTTGTTTGCCTTACTTTTACAAGCGACGAAGATCATATCCTGAAAAAAATGAACGAATTCGGAGAGTATGCGAATAGGATGCTGAATGCGAATGCGAATATGTCCATGATATTAGCAACGCATTCGCATTCGCATTCAGCATCCTATTCGCATACTCTCCGAATTCGTTCATTTTTTTCAGGATATGATCTTCGTCGCTTGCAAAAGTAAGGCAAACAACGATTCTTCAGTAGGACGAGCGGTTCGATCTCCAGAGGTCCAGAGAGGTCACTCGGGTCAAAAACGGTGTACCGTATAGAATTCGAAGTATATCACTTAGCCGAATGATTCCAACGCCTAGATGTCCGCTGTCCATCAAGGATGCAGCACATCGAATTACGTGAACATCAATGTCAAAGTTTGACCTGAGGTCACCGAAGTTAGTTTTACTCATGCACTATATCTATTTACGGGGTACCGAATAAAATCATGGTGACACATTGGATACACCTGATTTTTGCAGGTCATAGTCTACATAGCACGTACATAGAGCACATCAATCAAAATGATCCATTATGGCCACTGATTCATCACCGTTCGCCAAAAATGTCCCAAAAATGCAACTATACCAAATTCTTGTGTACCCGATAATTTCCGCAAAATTTTACTTGGCACGACGAAAAAATACCCAGACATTGGTTATGGCCCATGGATGCAGCACATTGAAGCATCTGTCCTACAATATCATAGTTTGACCTATATTCGCAAAATACTGTTTTGACCACCCATTATTGCCATCTACGGGGTACCTGATAATACCCTCCTAAATACATTCATCGGATGGACATTAGCGCCAAAAAATCCCCCATCGGACAAGAAAGCAGCACATCCAAGCATGTCACCTTCAAGCTCAGCATTTGACCTCAGGTCAACTTAGACTTTAACATTACACCCTATGGGAATATCACGTTGTACCGAATACAATTTTCCTGAATATATTTATCGGATGGATATTAGCATCGAATAATCGCCAACTGAGCAAGGATGCAGCACATCCGAGCACGTGCCCGTCAGCGCAAGCGTTTGACCTCAGGTCAGGTTTTATGAAATTCAGAAAAAGAAAGTAGTCTACTTGGGTACCGTATGTGGGCCAAACGAAGAATTGAATGTAGACTATCTCAACACTGATGCATGCACTAGCAACACAAGAAGCAGCACACTGCGTGACCTGACCTCTATCGATGACGCATTTCATCAGGTAGCACTAGCGTCCCATTCAACAACGCATTCAGAAACGAATTCACCAATGTTCTCCGATTCGTCTGAAAATTTGACACAACCTTCGCAGACATATCCGTACATGCATCCCGAAACCATTTTCTGCTACGACGAACTATCTCGCCTTCAGAGGCCAAAAGGTCAGCGAGGTCAAATCTGGGGTACCGCATAACTTGCCGGAGAATTCACTTATTGGAATCATTCAAACGCTTGTGCCACCGCTATCATCGTGGCATGCAGCACACCGCGTCGTAGCAGAAGATGGTCTCGGGATGCATGTAGAAAATGGTCTCGGGATGGGTATGTCTGCGAAGGTTGTGTCAAATTTTCAGACCAATCGTATTGTATTGTATTTGCGAGATTTAACAAACCGATTCCATAAAATGGATTAATATTTGGTTTGTGTCAGAATACAGTCAGATACATTTCACAAACATGAGCAAAAATGAAAGCGGCAAGACAACAGTATACAGGGGAAAACCGAACACGTGAAGTCAATTTATAAGACGTTGTTCAGCATCGCGACGAACTCGCCCCGTGTCCGAGAAGCGGAAGTGGCCGGCGGCAGTAGGTTCCAGGCCGAGGCTGCCCGGAAGGAGAAGGTTCTACGTGACATGCTGAGGCGGAAAGGCGGTGGCTCCAGTGCCCAAGCCACCGTCGCACGAGTGGAGCGCCGGGAGACATCCGACCGTCGGCGGAACAGAGAAAGGATCGCCTCGGGGGCTCGCGGATCATTCAGGGCTCTGAACACGGCGATGTTGTCGCGGTGGGTGATGAGTTCACGGACACTGCGCCAGCCCAGCGTTGCCACTGTCGGCGAGATATGATCACGACGACGAGCCCCTACGACGATCCTAGCCCCGAAATTGATCGCCTTCTGCACTCGTCCAAGGTGACATTGGGCAGCCCCGCCCCAGACAGTGAGACAGTATAGGATGTATGGAAAGACGTGAGACTGAATTAGTAGTTTGCGTGCTTCGGGTGTGAGATGGTGACGGATATTGTGGAGACAGAACAAGGTGGAGTTGCACTTTTTGACAACGTGGGATATGTGCTCCTCCCAGGATAGGGTGCGGTCAATGATGACTCCCAGCATCTTCACGAATGGCGAGGGGGTTAGGACGTGACTGCCAATGTTGAGTTGGTAGGATGTGGTTTTTTTTAGGGATTGGGTCGTGCCGACAAGCAGTAGGGTAGTTTTAGTGGGGTTCATCTTCAAGGAGTTGGATGTGAAGTAAGACTGAATAGCAAGGATTGGTGTTCTCCTGCCGGGATTTAAGAACGGGTAATTCATCAGGATGTGCAGAGTCTAGCAGCTGGGTGTCGTCGGCATATGCTACCAGACGTCCGTATGGAAGGTACGCTGGCAGGTCATTCATGAAGATGCTAAACAGCAAGGGACCAACCAGGGATCCCTGAGGAACACCATGGGATAGCGGAAGGGATAAAGAGCCGCCCCTCACCACCTGCCGCCGGTCAGTAAGGTAGCTGTGAAACCATCTCGGGTCGACGCCGTACCACTGCAGCTTCCGCAGGAGGATATCATGGTCGACGCTGTCGAATGCTTTGCTTAGGTCGATTGAGATGACCGAAGCGATGTGACCAGTGTCGACACGACGTGTGATCCACTCGACAGCGTCGACCAAGGCGTCCTCCGTCGAATGGCATGGCCTGTATGCATACTGGGAGGAGGAAAGGATGTGATTAGTGACTAGATAAGAGGACAGCTGGATACATACTACTTTTTCACATAACTTGGATAAGACTGGCAAAATAGAGATTGGACGAAAGTTATTGGCGACATCGCGAGGCCCAGATTTGTGAAGTGGAACAACCGAAGCAGTTTTCCACGAGGTAGGGAACACGCAGGAGACGACAGAAGTGTTAATGATGTGAAGTAGGTGAGGCCCGATAACCGGAAAACAGTTGCGGAGAGCGTGCAGTGGTACGCCATCGACGCCAACCGCTTTCGACGAAGACATCTCACATATGGCTCTGAATAGTTCGGGCAGGGTCACCGGGTGTAGCCGGAGGCCGGTGGTAGTCACACAAGGTGGTCGCGGAGGGATGAGTGGAACGCCGCGGTTGCCAGCAACGAGATCAGCGGCAATGCGTGGGCCCACGGAAGCAAAGTGACGATTAAATTCGTCCGCCACCGTCGCTGCCATGCCCCTCACGGCAACCTCCCCTCCCCCGGCCGGTCGAAGCGCAAAGTCCCGGATGTGGCGCCAGAAATTGGCACGGTCTGTCAGCTCGGAGAACATTGGTGAATTCGTTTCTGAATGCGTTGTTGAATGGGACGCTAGTGCTACCTGATGAATTGCGTCATCGATAGAGGTCAGGTCACGCAGTGTGCTGCTTCTTGTGTTGCTAGTGCATGCATCAGTGTTGAGATAGTCTACATTCAATGCTTCGTTTGGCCCACATACGGTACCCAAGTGGACTACTTTCTTTTTCTGAATTTCGTTAAACCTGACCTGAGGTCAAACGCTTGCGCTGACGGGCACGTGCTCGGATGTGCTGCATCCTTGCTCGGTGGGCGATTATTTGACGCTAATATCCATCCGATAAATGTATTCAGGAAAATTGTATTCGGTACACCGTGATATTCCCATAGGGTGTAATGTTAAAGTCTAAGTTGACCTGAGGTCAAATGGTGAGCTTGAAGGTGACATGCTTGGATGTGCTGCTTTCTTGTCCGATGGGAAATTTTTTTGGGCGCTAATGTCCATCTGATGAATGTATTTAGGAGGGTATTATCAGGTACCCCGTAGATGGCAATAATGTGTGGTCGAAACAGTATTTTGCGAATATAGGTCAAACTATGAGATTGTAGGACAGATGCTTCAATGTGCTGCATCCATGGGCCATAACCAATGTCTGGATGTTTTTTCGTCGTGCCAAGTAAAATTTTGCGGAAATTATCGGGTACACAAGAATTTGGTATAGTTGCATTTTGGGGCATTTTTGGCGAACGGTGATGAATCAGTGGCCATAATGGGTCATTTTGATTGATGTGCTCTGTGTACGTGCTATGTAGACTATGAACTGCAAAAATCAGGTGTATCCAATGTGTCACCATGATTTTATTCGGTACCCCGTAAATAGATATAGTGCATGAGTAAAACCAACTTCGATGACCTGAGGTCAAACTTTGACATTGAAGTTCATGTAATTCGATGTGCTGCATCCTTGATGGACAGCGGACATCTAGGCGTTGGAATCATTCGGCTAAGTGAAATACTTCGAATTTTATACGGTACACCGTTTTTGACCCGAGTGACCTCTCTGGACCTCTGGAGATCGAACCGCTCGTCCTACTGAAGAATCGTTGTTTGCCTTACTTTTGCAAGCGACGAAGATCATATCCTGAAAAAATGAACGAATTCGGAGAGTATGCGAATAGGATGCTGAATGCGAATGCGAATGCGTGCTAATATCATGGACATAATGCGAATGCGTTGCTAATATCATGGACATGCTGTATTGGACAATGAGTTACCTCCCCCACCCTTCCCGACTGCTTGCGCTCCTGCCGATTGCTTGCGCTCCTGTCGCCTACTGCGCATCATTATTTGTTTTGCTTGACTGTGCACATAGATACAATAAAATGAAAACATCTGGCAAGCGGGTCAATGTTTACTTCTGCTTGCATGGCCTCGATCATGCACGCTTGGAATGTAACGTGTTTCACATGTGACATTTGGAACTGTGTGTTTCCATTCTTGTGACCGATGTCTTTACATTGATGAACAGCGGGGCTGAATATGAACTGGGTGTGGGGGGGGGCGTGGACATGTTCCCCCAGAACCGGTTAACATTACACCCATGTACACGGGAGTAGACTAAGCGCACGGTGTGATCTCGGCCTTCGGTTGATATGTCTGACCTGTGGGTGTTAAACGGTTTCCGTGGTCCTTCATCCAACACGAAAACAATTTATTTCAAGTTAAATTAAGAATAGCACCAAATTACAGTATATTTGCTGACTACATGCTCTTGCTTTGTCATCGCTTGTCATTGCCATCGTTTGCAATGAACCCGGGTGAAGCCAGAATGCATCGTCATGCAACGGCGCACCAGGGGGGCGGAGGGTATAGTCATATGTGTAGGTTCCTGAAAATAATTGGGGGTCCACAATGCATGCAGCCAATGTGCGGGTTCAAATTGATCGGAAGTACACCCCGCAGGGTCCCATTTCAAAGTTTGAAATTATTGTGGAGGGGGTGGGGAAAAGCTAGCATTTGCTGGGGGATACAAGAACCACACAAAAATATACAAAGATACGGCCCTGGTTAAGTTACCGCCCCTTTAGCGGCAGGAGGTTCCACTGGAGGAGCCGCATGAAGCCCTTGAGGAATCCGACTGCAACCCTCCACCCTACCCCCGGTAGACAAGGCCCGATCAGGGAGTAGATCCTCCTCCCGGGACGCCCAGACAGCCTCCTCCCATCGAAGTGCGCCCCACCCTTTCAGCCTCACCCCCAGAAGGTAAAGTTCGTGTGAAGAAAGCCCTTCTCAGATGGAGGCGCCCCCCGTACAGAAAGTATGGATGCGCCGTTGTCATGTGCTGGCTTATGCGCGATTCGTGGCATGGCTTGAGGTCTCTTCCCGTTGAAGACCAATGGGAAATGCTGGTTGTCCAGACGGACAATCCTGGTTCGATCTCCACTGACTTCAAGCTTAATACCGAAAAGTCCCGTGCATTGTTTCCATGCAAGTCTCGAGCATCATGCAACAATTTCACAATGACACATGGATGCGTCCAGGTGATCGGATGGAGCGAGTTAGTTAATTTAAAGCTAGCAATGCCTGTGAATGTACTAAAAATACTAATGCTAATACCTGGCATGCCTCTAGCGTGATTTGCAGGGGCCCGGGTGAGAATTCTTAGTACCCCCAGTCTCAGCGTGATTTTCAGGAGGCCCCGGCTCGACCGTTTGTGGCCCCTGTCGTGATTTCCTTGAACCCCGACACGACTTTTTTGCGGCCCCAGCGTGATTTTCAGGGGCCCAGGTGCAAACTTTTGAAGCCCCAGCATCATTATCAGGGGCCCATGCGCTACTTTTGGGGGCCACCCAATGTGATTGTTCTGAGTCCCGGTGCGATTTTTGATGGACCGAATGGGATTTTTAGGGAGCATGGCGCATTTTTTTCCGAGCTCGGCGGATTCTTGGGGCCCCGACAACCTGTCAGGACGGGGGGGAGGAAACTGCCCACAATGCCCCCCCCCTCGGGTTTCCCCCCTGCCAAAAAATGAAAAAAAAAAAAAAAACAAAAAATATTTCTTTTTTCCCCCCCCACAAATTTTATATCCCCCCCCCCCACACAAAATTTTGAGGAAAAAAAAAAACTTCAAACATAAAAAAAAAAGGAAAGAAAAAAAAGAAACCATGGAATTCAGATCACAGTAGTTAAAAGTCATAAAGTCATAAAGTATTAAGGCTTAATAAGAGCCACAGGGGCCCATCTGGGTTAAGCCTAACTAGGAAAGGTACTAGAAATGTACATACTCTCACCCCAATCAATCCCTTATCCCAAGTTCCTAAGAAGCTATATACCCCAGCCTATCTAGCACCACTCACTTGCTACCGCATAACACCCTCAACAATCACAAGCTCCTCCCATCATACCGATCGTGCCACCATAGACAATCTCATCAGCATCACATCCCGAAGGAAGGTGCCGAATCCACTGCTAGGCACACCCCACACAAATTCATAAAGCGTTCAGACTTAATAAGAGACTCACTTGCTATTGCATAATACACTCAACAATTACAAACTCCTCCCATCATACCCATTGTGCTACCATAGACAATCTCATCAGTATCACATCCCGGAGGAAGGTGCTGAATCCACTGCTAGGTACACCCTATATAAAGTTATAAAGCGTTTAGACTTAATAAGAGACTCACTTGCTATTGCATAACACACTCAACAATTACAAACTCCTCCTAACTCCCATCTCCTCCCTGTCGATCAACCCTTCCTGGAATACAGAAAAACAAGCCCCCCTATTCTTATAATGATTGTCTATGCCGCTTTTAAAGATGTTCAGTGTGTTGCTACTGACAATGGTTCCTGGCAGCTGGTTCCAGTGTTCTACTACCCTGTTGGTGAAGAAAGACTGTCTTAACCTTGTCCTGCTGTGATTAACTTTAATATTGAATTGATGACCTCTAATTGCATCATTTCTGTTAAATTCAAACATTTCCCTGAGATATCCCTGTTCCTGACCATGAACAAATGTAAAAACCTCGATGAGATTTCCTCTCAGCCTTCTATATCTAAGTGAAAACATATTCAATTTCTTCAATCTTTCCTCATATACCAGGTTGCCTATACCATTAACCATTTGTGTTGCCCTCTTTTGTACTCTCTCTAAAAGCCAACAATCTTTCTCATAACTAGGAGACCAAGCTTGGACACAGTATTCCAAATGTGGCCTGACATATGCACAGTAAAGCTTCCTAATGACCTCCTCACTTTTGTATGACACATTCCTCTGTATTGCCCCAAGCATTCTTAGTGCCTTCTTCCTGGCTGCTTTGGTCTGTTCTGATGCCCCCAATTTTGTGTTCAAAATAACACCTAAGTCCTTCTCCTGCTGAGTCACAGATAGTACTTCGCCATCCATCAAGTATGGAGCCTTCATATGCTGCCTACCTACATGCATGACTTTGCACTTATCAAAATTAAACTTCATTTGCCATTTTTCGGACCACTTCACTAGCTCGTCTAAGTCTTTCTGCAGCAAAACCTGCTCATTGTGCCCTGTTATTGCCCTACAGATCTTCAAATCATCCGCAAATTTCAAAACCTTACTGCTTAGGCCACATTCAATGCTATTCACACATATAATGAACAATAGTGGCCCCAGTACTGACCCCTGGGGGACTCCACTAAGAACATTTTGCCATGATGACTTTGTACCATTTAGCATCACTCTCTGCTGTCTATCTGAAAGCCACAACTCTATCCATTTTAGGATGCTACCTGCAATACCATGGACCTGGGAAGTATGATGCATTATATCATGGCTAATTTATGGGCAAAATGTTATGCAGCAGATTCCCTGCATTGTTACTTAGTTATTTGGGCTTTAGGGCACATTGACCATGTTGATCATATAGCTCCCTGCATTGTTGTTAACTGATATATCAGTATGTTATGTAGTTATGCTGCAATACATACCTTCTTCCACAGACTGCTTTGGAGATGGATGCGCTCCTGAAGTTTGGTCACGGTTGGAGTTTGAGGTGGATGGAGCAACACTGTTAAGGACATAACATATTGTTCAAGAGACTTCTGGTTACATTAACAATATAGGGGATGAAGTAACATTTTCATTAATTGACTTCTATGGTGTCCTGAGTAAGTAGGACAATCGAGATGGGTTTCTGTTATATGCATTGTAGAAGTAATGTTATGATGTAACTTTTATACCCCAGTGGGAATCGTATGGATTCACTCATAGGTGAATTTGCAAATATACTGATATATCAGTTAACAACAATGCAGGGAGCTATGTGATCAACATGGTCGATGTGCCCTAAAGCCCAAATAACTAAGTAACAATGCAGGGAATCTGCTGCATAACATTTTGCCCATAAATTAGCCATGATATAATGCATCATACTTCCCATGCTATTTATAATAGTGAGCTATATTTTGTGTACATTAGAAATGTTAATTGAACGTTACACACATCTGTTCCTTACAAGTGTCAGCAATACACTTCCTTCATGCGCTTTAAACATGATTCAAGAAAGCACTGTCATCGATTTTAAACTTGCAAAAAGAGTGGGCCACCTAGTGTTTTGAATGCTATTTGAGTGAATTTGCTGTCTTGTTAGTGAACTGACCACTTATTGAGATATAAGTACTTGAACTTTGCCTGCTTCTATCATGAAAATTTGGCATTTTCCAATACATCAGAAATCACCAGAATAACTTCTTGTCCACAAACCGGTGTATGCATTTCTGTGAATTTATCATATTTATTAACACAAATGATGTAGATCTAATCTGCAAATTTAGAACTCAGAAAATGTTATCAGCACAGGATTCCATTCCTGTAAATATAGTACTTTGAACATGTTATTATTCTTTGTGAAGCAATAAGTGCAATGCTCTCATGCAGCATGCAGATGGAGGTTCATCACGTGCACCGGGTAGCACAAAAAGAGGTATTAATGCAGTCTAAGGTAACCACAAGACAGGTTTTACACCCATTTTACCTCCACGAATCATTCAAAGGCGCTAGGTTTGGCCTAGTTGCGTTAGGCCAGGCATTTGTTGTAAGTTAGTAAATAAATAAAAATCTTCAAAAACGGTTCAAGCTAGATTAGGTTATGTCAGACTTTTTAGGTTGAAAATGTTTGAGAACAAAAAAAATTGTTTGGAACTCGGGCATTAAAAAAAAATCATTTCTTGCATGGAAGGCTAGGCTAGGTTAGGTTAAGTTATGTTACATCTTTTTTAAAATCTGAACATTATTTTTCATCCTATATGACACAAATCCAAGCTCCCTTTTGGGTGTTATTTTGCCTCACAATTGAAAAGTATGCATCTGCAGAGGAAATGAGTGGCTACATCATGTTCAGCACATTAATAAACACTGCATTAAAAAATAAATTCAAAGAAGTCAGGGAGTACCATGAGCTGAAAAATTACCCAAAAAGCCAGGTATTATCGCAGTTTAAGGTAACCACAAGACAAATTTTACACACATTTTACCTCCATGGAGCATACAAAGGGGTTAGGTTTGTCAGGTTAGGTTAGGCTTTTGTTGTAAGTTAGGAAAAAATCATTCGTTGGGAAAATTTTTTTTTAATGATTTTTATATAAACAAAAATTCACAGTTCAGGCTAGCTTAGGTTAGGTTTTTAGGTTGAAAATATTTGGAAAAAATGTCTCGAAAATGTCAATTAAAAACAATTAATTTCTTGCATGGGAAGTTGAACTGTGTTAGGTAAGGTTATCTTACATCTTGAACATTATTTTTATGCTACATTTCCTAACTTCACACCCTTTTTTTGGTGTTATTTTTACTCCCAATTGAAAAGCATGCACTTGCAGAGGAATGGACACTAACGTTGTGCTTTTAGGTGTTTTATTAATATTTTCTAATTTAAGTTTCCAATGCAATGTTTATGAATGTCACTAAGCTGATGGCACCACTCATTTTCTGTACAAATGCTTACTTTCCAGGTTGTGAGCAAAATAACATTAAAAAACGGGCTTTGAGTTAGGTAACATAGCAATTAAAAGAAATACCTTAAGAATGCAACATAACCTAACTTAACCTAGCCTAACCTGACTTTGGAGAAAACAATTATGAAAACAAAATTGGAAAAATGTCAAGAAATTTATTTTCTTGAAATTTTACAAATGAAAAAACCCAACCTAACCTAACCATAATTATTGTGCTTTAAGGTGGTAACAAGACCAGTTCTTACACATTTGCCTCCATAAAGCAAACAAATGGGCTAGGTTTGGTTATGTTAGATTAGTTTAGGTGTTTTATGTTGGACATTTTTTCCAAGAATCGTTCCAAATAAAAAAATGGAGCCTTTTTCTTCAAAAGCAGCTTATGTTAGATTAGGTTAGGTTAGGTTACGTTTTGTATTTAAAACAAATATATTGCTTGAAATTTTTAAAACTTGATATGTTGGTTTTGTTTTTTCAAGCATTTGTATAGAAAATGAGTAGTCCCATCATCTGAGTCACATTCATAAACATTGCATTGAAGTGATACATATCACAAATTCATAAAACCCCTTAAAACACAAATTTACCAAAGTGAGCGGTCACATCATGTTCATCACCTTCCTAAACATTGCATGAAAAAAATTCAAGAAATCAGAAGTTACCTTCAGCAAAAATTAATTTACCAAAAGGTGTGCCAACCCCTGGACGGAAATGCAACACTAGGTGCCCCAATCCTGGGCAGAAAAAAGCACTAAGAGCAGTGGAATGAAAATATTAATAAAAGTAAACTAAAAACAGCTCTTCTTGAAAACAAACATGGTAGTTATGTGGTATTAACATAGAAACCCTGAGCACAAATCAGAGAAAGGCATGGACTGGACTTGTTCAAGCTTACCTGCCAACTTCTTCAACTACTGTTCCTTTGGGAATTAAATATCAGCAAGCTATTTATTCACTATTCAAAATCACACCAATCTGCAGATACATCAGAAGGTGCGAAGTACGAAAACGAATCAGTAGACGTCACACGAGATTGGCCTCCGGATTAAACACAGCGCAATTGCACCATAAATGTCTCACCCCGTCACATTTGTCGACCGCAACCGCAAATTTAGACTTCAGGCGCTGGGATTTCTGTAGCTGGAATTGTTTTATTTGGATGTTACGATTTGGGATGTTCTGAGGAACGCCCATCACGATTTGTGGCATTTCATGCGCGGTAGTGTCTATCAAGTCTCTCCAGACACATTTGATGATGGGCTTTGACCTTGTATAACTTACAAGCAGGTGGTTGTCACTTTTGCAGCCGCAATAGGCCCATATTTATGAGCTGTGACGTGACGAGTGCGATTGCCAGGCTGCGCCGAATATCTCCACCGAATTTGGAATATGCCAGATTTCTGCTCGGGTGCGTCAGTAAATAAGCCTCGGTAAAGCGACGATAAACTATGTACCGCGTTGCCAAGGATTAAGGTTGCAGTTAGCGTGTTCAATATGTGTGATGGCACGCAGTAATGTTCCTACCTAATTTAAAAATGCAAAATAGTGCGGTTGAAAAAGCAAGGTTCTTGGAGAGATTCGAACCAGCCAACTCTGGATCTCGAGTTTGAGTTCATACCTCTGCGCCGCACGGCTGGGCGTAACTGCCCCTGAAGTTTGGGATGCGGGTTGGGCAGTGTGCAAGAAAACTTTGACGCTATATACCGCGATAGTTTCGATTGCTAGAGCAAAAGTGGTAGATAGATTGGTGAAAGAAAGCGAAGCGATCCCTCTTCCGGTGCAAGAGTCATGCGAAATGGCGCAATATAATCCGATATATGGTTTTTCGGAAATTGCAGCAGCCCCCTGTACAGCATAGGAATCGGGCTACATCGAACTGGTGACGTCACGATCAATTAGTCCGAAGCGTTCAAATCATCTAGTGACTGTACCTGAGTATATGGCCTTGCTACAAGGTTCGTTTAGAAAGTCTTATAAGCTACGGCTTAGTACCTACCTATTGCTTTCTTCAAGAATAGCAATTATAATACAGTGTGCATGCAGTTTCTTGCTGACTATTTTCTTTCATGGTATCATAAGCTGGCAGATATTTGGCTCACATGTGGCTCTTGGTGCAGGTCGAGACTGGGGTGCTGCGTATCAATATTGAATATATGCACATTGTCATTGGGATATAGGTGGGTACCTGGGTAAATATCAAGCTTATAGTACGATGGGTTCACTGCTGAAGATAAATATAGTTTGTATATCCACAATCTCAATGAAAACCTATTGTTGTTGACTGGACTGGATTGTGTGCAAGTTTGACAATGACTGGAAATTGAGTGGAATGAATCCAGTTCAAGCTTCATATGCAAGTGCTTTTGCCATTGGTCATGTGTTCAAGCATCATTATGACAATGCAATTATTGTCTAGTGGCTTTGCAGATTTTTCAAACAATCTGGTTTAAAATGCATCAGCAGCAGCTAATCTTGACATTTTATGATGTAAGTCGTGCTTGCAAAGTGGAAGGAAATCCAACTTTTTTGTTTGTTTTCCACAAAATTTTCAATTTTGCAGCAAAGGGTGGAGAGTCAATCCACTATCCAATCCAAATCTGTTTCGTTTCAGTACAAAGTGTGCTGGTTGGCATCAACTAAGTTTTGTAAGTAGCATGGTGTTTTTCATTTTTTCCTTTAACTTTCTTCTCAGCATACAAATAGCATAGGTTATTGGGGGGGGAATCAATATTGAGGGGCCCAAGATCAACATTGGTGGGGCCATGGCCCCCACAAAAGGATACAAATCGACGCCCTTGGCTATAAAGTAAGTGCCGCGAGAAGGAAGTCCTTCACATACTGCATTCCCTAGCCTGAGCTTATGATCTCATAGTCATAGTCATAGTCATAGTCGTATATTGAGTTCTCCATATTCATGGCTTTTCAGCACTCGCGTCAATACATGGTTCAATGATAAAAGAGAAATATCACGCTGATAAAAATGGCATTGTTCTGAAGGAAAAAGACGTGGCTACAGATTTTGTTTCGTTACTGGAAAGAAAACAACGTTTATTCGAAGCAATTCACTACTTTGTGTCTTGCGCGCCGCCCGGCCCATATCCATTCGTAGTTACGCCTCGGGAGGGTGACGCATCACGCACGTCATAAGGCAACCTGCGCAGAAAGGTGCGCAAAAGCTTATGATTTTACCTCTGTACACGGCCTTGGTTATAACCAGGGGGTGCGCTCCAGCATTTTAGTCCAATAAAAAAGGGAGACGCTTGAGCCGACCAATCAGCGTTTGACGACCTCCGTCGGTCGTGACCAAGGCTATAGAACATCAGGTAGAACGCTCCGCTTCCCAAAAATGGAGACGCTTGAGAGGACCATCAATTCTATAAACTTGAGCGGACCAATCAGCGTTTGACGGCCTCCGCCGATCGTGGCAATAGTAGAGGCTGTAGGGAAAAACTTGTGGAAGCTATTATTCATATGTTATTCCATTTTTTCGTGCTAATTTTCTACAAAGACATTCTTGCTACTTTAATCTTGATCTTTAATACTACTTTATCACAATGTCACCGCTGACAGGGAAACAAATTTGGTATTCGTGTGAATGTCACTGGTTTCGCCGCACTAAAGACAAAATGTGTTTGTTTACCATTGTCACGACCGACGGAGGTCGTCAAACGCTGATTGGTCGGCTCAAGCGTCTCCCTTTTTTGTATTGGACTACAATGCTGGAGCGCACCCCCCTGGTCGTGACAATGGTAGACAAACACATTTTGTCTTTAGTGCGGCGAAACCGGTAACATTCACACAAATACCAAAATTTGTTTCCCTACGAGCGGTGACATTGTGATAAAGTAGTATTAAAGATCAAGATTAAAGTAGCAAGAATGTTTTCGTAGAAAATTAGCACGAAAAAAAGGATTAGCATATGAATAATAGCTTCCACAAATTTTTCCCTACAGCCTTTACTATTGCCACGATCGGCGGAGGTCGTCAAACGCTGATTGGTCGGCTCAAGTTTATAGAATTGATGGTCCTCTCAAGCGTCTCCATTTTTGGGAAGCGGATCGTTCTACCTGGTGTTCTATAGCCTTGGTTATAACCAGGGGGGTGCGCTCCAGCATTGTAGTCCAATAAAAAAAGGGAGAGCCTTGGCCTTGGCTTGGCTAGCCTTGGTTATAACTAACATGGTTAAATTTACTTACTTCCAGCCAAGGCGATATATACCAGGTGGCGTCATCCCTACTGCGCAGCTTTTTGCGCAGGTCCTTAAATGATGTCATCAGGGGTACACACTTAACCCTCGCCCGTATAGGGGGGGGGGGGGGTGCAACCCCCCTAAGGTTTTTTGTGTATTCCTTCCAAACCGATGAACGGATCGCTCTGAGATTTTCAGTACCCTCTGGGGCAACCTTTTGACGACTTTTGGTGCCATTTTTTGGGGGAGGGCATGTCAGGTCACAGAGTTATGAGGTCATAAAAGGGAGCACCTCCGAGCAGTTTTCAACAAATACGTGATTATCGCACCTAAACATGACATTGTTGCCTACATCGACTGGTATTATGTGTTTTGCAATGCAATTTTGCAATGCCCAGATGGGTTCCCATTGGAAAAATAATGTTCCAAAAATCGGTGACCTCGGTTGACCTCGTTTGACCTTTCGACCTTTTTTAGCCGACCTACGGTAATTTTTCGTGCTGAATTCGAATTCAGCGTCCATTTTTACCCTGAGGAACTTTAAACTTCGAAATTGGAACCACTCTTAAAAAAGTTGGATATTTGGGGTCACGGCTTTGACCTCATTTGGTGCATGACATATTGGTCCGATCACATCGTGTCACATGTCGTTATGTTCGCAAGGTCCCAATAAACATGTTTCCGGCCATGTCATGCATATTTAGACAGTAGTTTCGATATAACTGACGATTTTCTTCGGAAAATACCTCCAAAAATCAATTTTAGACCTTTGATCTGACCTGGAAGTTCAACCATTGACCTTAGAAGGTCATACTGAATTCCAACCGCGAGATCTCGGCCAAATCTATCACTTTCTTATTTGGTTCGTTTTTGTAACATGCACGGTTTCGAATCGCCAGGGGGGGGTCATACCCCCCCTATACGACCGAAGGTGGTAAAATGCCGAATACTGGCGAGGGTTAACATAGGCCAGCCGCTTACACGCTTCGAAGATACTAAACGTGGGTACACTATGGGGGAGAAAACGAGGATTTAAGAGGTTTAGGTGCAAAACTTAGAGCGTCATAGTCCCGGAAGGGATCTCCAATGCCTTTCATGCGCATATTATACCCGAAAGAGCGTGCAAAGGGAGGTAGGACAAGTCAGGTACGGCAAAGAATTAACATCTTACCGCGGCGGGATGCAGTAAGGACGTATCTGAGGCGTGGTCGTCGCCATGGTGGAACCAGGTGGAGGGGGAGGGGGGGGGGGCAATCTGTATAAAATTTGCTTGTGGTGGTGCATGGCAAAAGTAATTACCGAAACGCCTTTTCATCCCCCTCTATATGCGGCAACGCCCCTGTTTTAGATATCAAGGAAGGCGACAATTTGTTTTTCTCAGATCGACAGTACCATAGGGAGCACGTGAGAGGCAGACATTCCTTTGATGGGGCATCTGTAAGCCCCGTGCCAGCTCAGCAACGCGGGTGGAACTTTCAGAAAATGATTTGTGGGACGCAATGCCTGGAGGTAACAGGAAGACCTTCAGTCGAGAGGCCACATTAGCGCCACAAAGTAAAATATGAAATTATTGGGGGAAGGTGGGCTCACGTCAGTCTTAAAGAGGGCTGACGCCTCCCAAAAGTAAGTAAAATTTCACTCTAGTTAGGAGGCTACATTCGACGGACGGACTGGAAACATGGGGCTCCAAAAGCGGCCAGGCATGTATTGGTGGCATTCCCAAGCAATGCGTTCAGGACTAGATCTGGATCATTCCAAAACGCTCCTACGCGTCGGCGTAGTCGACCTAGTCGGCTTCTGTGCTGGTTCCGGTTCAGAGCATGAATGAATGATCGCAATCAAAGTTCGTGGAGTAAAGGGACTTTAGATGTCGTTCTTTCCAATCAATGTTCATAGGCCAAATTATAGATACAAGCAACAATGAAGTGGCATACGTCACACCTGCCACATAGCACTGCCAGAGTCAAGAGCAGTGCCAAGTGCAGCCAGAACGGGCAAGCATAGTGAGCGCCGCTAGTCTGCCCCTGGTCACAGCGGCAGCAGCAAAACACGCCAACAGGACAGCGGGACCGGGCGATACGAGAGCATCGTCAAGTGCCGCCAGGACGGGCCTGTACTGGGATCGCCGCCAACCTGTCAATGGTCACAGTCGCAACAGTAAAACACGCTAACAATACGGCAGGATCGAGTGACACGAAAGCAGTGCCAAGTGCCGCCAGCACGGGCAGCACAGGGGGCACCGCCAGTCCGCTAACTGGCAGTCACGGCGGCAGCAGCAAACACGGAGAAAAAGAGCAGAACCGGGTGACACGACACGATACACAGCAGGGACGGTGACAGATGAACGGCAGTGTGAGGGTGGACATCCTATCGCTGGCTGGTGACATGCTGGCGCACCTGCCTAATGCTCGCCTCTGCGCTCTGCCGAGCAGAATTCTAGTGCAACCAGCCGATGCGCACATGCATCCCAACTCCAGTCAGCCTCCGTGCCACACAGACATCTAGCCTCGGCTGCCGGCTGCTGATGACGCCTACCAGGCGCCTCACAATGCTGGCCTCGCCGGTGCAGGTTGAGCCCAGGATGGAGCAGAAATAAGAATTCAACTGGTTGGTTGGTTATTTGGGTTTAGAGGCGCATCGACTGCGTTGGTCATACAGCGCCCATAACGATATTAGATGAGCAGCTTGAGAGGATTGGTTCCGACAGTAACGGTAACACACGAGCCTTCACAATAAAAGCAGATCATTTCATGTGTCACGTGAGACAACTTCTAGTATTGCATGTCAGTGGGGGGTGTAAATTGCTCTGAAGTCGACATCAGAGATAAAGCGAAAAAGTTGTCCTGAAGTTACCATGGGCGATTTGTCACCCAGGAGATCGCGGAGTGACATCGACTGCGTTCCTCCAAAAATACGTCTTCGATCATTTGCAAGCATGGGGCATGCAATAAGAACGTGGCGCACCGACAGCGGTGCATGACATCGAGGACAGCTAGGCCTGTCCTCCCCACAAAGCAGATGGTGGTGTGTTGGGTGGGTGTGCCCCAGCCGAAGGCGGCAAAGTACAACCTCGTCTCGCCTCGTCCTACGGTAGGACGAGGGCCACTCTCCAAGACATGGCTTGATTGCTCGTAATTTGTTGTCCTGCAACGTATCCCAGTTTAACTGCCATTTTTTAAAACAAAGGTCCCGACAGAGCGGTAATATTCTCTCGCTGGGAGCGGCATAGATCGTAGGTATGGGGCTTGGGCTGCTCGCTTCGCAGCAGCATCTGCTGCCTCGTTCCCCACGATGCCGACATGGCTCGGGATCCAACAGAAGACATCAGCCTTTCCGGCTTTAGCCAGCAGTCTAAGACGTCGTAAAACATCTTGTACAATGGGGTCAGATGGGTTGAACTGTCTTAGCGCCCAGAGACTGCTGAGGGAATCGGTAAAAATGACATGCGAGGCCTCCCGCCCCACTTCGATAAAACTGAGGGCCTTCGTGATGGCAACCAGCTCGGATGTGTAGACCATCGCATGTGGTGGTAGGGAAAAAGATCTTGACAGAGACCCCGAAACAAATGCACTGCCCACACCAGCGTCAGTCTTAGATCCGTCTGTATATATCGGGACGTATCCCTCGAATGAGGCTATATGTTCTAGGGCACGTGACAGACGGTCTCGTGGTGTAGCATCCGCCTTCTTTACCGAAGATAGCGATATGTCTATTATCGGAGCAGTCACTTGCCATGGCGGCGTCTGCGTAAAATTGGACTGCATGATTCCCTTCAGTCGAATTCCACTGTCCTCACAGATCCTTCATCCAGATCCAGATTCCACAGATCGGAACGGAGCGTTAGTTAGTTAGTTGTTTGGGCTTAAGGGCGCGCCGACTACGAGGTCATTTAGCGCCCATAACTATTAATTGTTCACCAGTCTCTATAGGTCGTCCCTTGTACTATGGGTATTTTCTTTCCTTGTGCATCTTGATGTTAACGCCCCGGGTAAATAGCATAAAACTTCACATCAGATAGGAACCTAAAGAGCCTTCCGGATTCCACAACCTGAGATTTGTCACCTAAAACTGCGAGGAGGGAGTGAGCCTGGTCACTCCCAAAATGACGTCGACGTTCCAGCCTAAGCCCAGGGCATGAAATCAGAACGTGGCTAACTGTCATCACTGCACCACATCTCGGACACAATGGATCATTCTCACCATTGAGTAAGTGAATATGGGTAGCGTAAGTATGTCATATGCGTAATCGACACAGCGTCACTTCGTCTCGCCTTGTTCTGCCCGAGCAAGAGGGCCACTGACCGAGGGATGGCTTTATTATCCGTAACTTGTTCGAACCAAGCTCGTTCCAGCTCATCTGCCACTTGCTTGCCAGAAAAGCAGAGATCCCTGGGTAGTAATCTCTGGCAGGGATTGGGAATTCCCTGCGCAAGGGGGCCTGTGCTGCGCGCCTTGCAGCGCTGTCCGCTTTCTCGTTTCCTACGATACCTATGTGGCTTGGAATCCAGCAGAAGTGTACAACTTTTCCAGTCTGATCTAATAACGTCAAGCGACGGAGGATATCATGTACAAAAGCGTCCGTTGGATTAAAACGCTTCAACGCCAAAAGGCTGCTCAACGAGTCAGATAAAATTACATGACTTTCTTCGTCACCGACTTCTATAAAAGCCAGTGCTTTTTCAATTGCCGCCAACTCAGATGTGTACACGGACGCATGTTTCGGTAGTGTAAACGATCTGGCGGCTGTGTCGCATACAAAAGCGCTTCCAACCCCGGTGTCAGTCTTTGATCCATCGGTAAAAGTTTTTGCGTAGCTGTTATAAAATGTCGATATATGCTCCAGAGCACGTGCACGAAATTCGTGCGGGAGAACATCCCCTTTGCGTATGTCGGCCAATACGAGGTCTATTCTAGGGCTTAGTGACAGAAGTCGCCACGGGGGGTGTGGATAGCTGCGGGGCGCGCTTCACCCTGCGCACCTCCAGTTCGCTTTCAGAGAAAAGGTCTCGCATTCTAGTGCACATAGGTCTATATATACGGGCGCCACCATGTGCAAAAATTGATAGGATGCGACGCGAGTACACCGCTTGATAAGCTGGATGCTGCGGGAAACTGCGCAATTTACACGCGTAGCGCATCCCGAGCATCTGTCTCCTAAGGGAAAGTGGTGGCTCATTGGTTTCAGCCAGCAAGCTCGTGATTGGCGAGGTCCGAAATGCTCCAGTCACAATCCTAAGAGCGGTATGATGAACGGTGTCAAGAACACGTTTCCCGGATGCACAGGCACCGTCATAAACGAAGCAAGCGTAGTCCAGCTTGGAGCGAATAAGAGATCGATATAGAAGTAGCAGAGTTTGTCTGTCACTTCCGTAAGATGTTCGTGAGACACATTTTAAGATATTCAGAGATGTAATACATTTGTCACGGATAATTCTAAGATGTTCCCGGTAAAGTAGACGGCTGTCAAAATACATTCCTAAGAACTTAAATACAGGGTGTAGTTGAATGGGTTCACCATACAGTTTCAGTGTAAGATCACGGGTGCAACGACGGCGACAGAAATGCATTGCTGCTGTTTTTGTGGTTGATAACGTAAAACCATTCATAGTGCTCCACCTCTGGAGATGGTTTGTCGCCAGCTGAAGTTGCCTGGATGAAGTCGATGCTCTTGAAGATGAGGACCAAATGGCTATATCGTCAACGAACAAAGATCGACCGATGCTTGACGGAAGCCCAGCAAAAACGTCATTAATCATGATAGCGAAGAGAGCAACACTCAGCACACCGCCCTGAGGAATTCCATTTATGAGTTGAAAGCGTGCAGATTGATAGTCACCTATGCGAACACGAAAGAAACGGTCAGCTAGAAAGTTTTGTAAGAAGGTGCCCATACGACCGCGGATTCCACTTCTTTGAAGCTTTAAAAGAATACCATAGCGCCAGGTCGTGTCATACGCCGCTTCAATGTAAAAAAACACAGCATTAAGATGTTGTTTCTGTCTAAAAGCTGCACGAATCGAGGTATCCAATAGTAAGATATGGTCCACGGTACTTCTGTTTCTTCTGAAACCACACTGTTCGTTTGCGAAAAAATTTGTACTTTCTAAATACCACGTCAGCCTAACGTTTACCATTTTCTCCATCAGCTTTCCGAGGGAAGATGTAAGTGATATGGGTCGGTAATGCGATGGATGTAATCCGTTCTTCGTGGGTTTTCTGATTGGAACTATGATTGCTTCGCGCCAACCTTCCGGGAAAGCGCCTGCTTCCCATACGCGGTTGAAGGTGGCCAGCAAGGCTTCCAGTCCCTGGGGAGGAAGTCTCTTTAGCATGACATTGTGGATCTGATCTGGTCCTTCGGCAACAATTCTCAGAGCTCTAATCGCGGATGTTAATTCAGTCATTGTAAATGGGTCATTGTAGTCGAGTGATTGTGAAGTGGTAAAATCAATAGGTTTCCTCTCGCAATGCGCCCTAAAACGCAAAAACTCCGGATTGGTGCTTCCGCCACAACTGCGTTCAGAGATAAAACGGCCCATCTCATTCGCGACATCTGACGGATGGGCAACATCAATGCTCCCAACGCTCAAGATGGGAAGAGGAACTGACGAGTACTGACCGGAGATACGCTTTATTTGGGACCAGATCTGTCCTGTTGGTGTGAATCGATTAAGATTACTAATGTATGCTCTCCAGGACGTTCTCTTTGCCTCGAGAATTGTGCGCCGAGCGTGCGCCCTGGCCTTCCGAAATAAAATCAGATTTGCCGTCGTACTGTTATGGTCAAAAACCCTGAATGCACGTTTTCGAGCACGTATAACATTCTGGCACTCCTCAGTCTACCACGGCACAGGAGCACGGTGGGGTGTTCTGGATGTCCTGGGTATGCATTGAGAGGCCGTGTCGATGATAAGTGATGTAAAATTATCCACGGAAAGTGGCGGACTAGATTGATTCCGAGTATCGTATGACAATTTATGTTGTACCATTTCCTCAAACTGACGCCAGTTAGCCTTGCGGATATTCCATCGCGGTGGCCTTGTTCCCAAAATAGCATCGCAGCGAAATTCCAACCAAATTGGAAAATGGTCGCTTCCGAGCGGGCCATCGTCTACTGACCAAACACAGCGATGACTGATCTGGGGACTGCACAAGGTAAGATCTAACACTGATTTGTTTCCGGAGGGTAGCGTTACATGTGTCGGAGAACCTGTGTTTAGTAAACACAGCGATTCGTCGATTAAAAATGCTTCCAGATGAGAGGCAGGGCGTCGGTGAGCCGCTCGCCCCGGCGTCCGGGGTTGGGTCACCCGCACCACCCGTTCGATGTGGCATATTCCGACCTGGCGTGTTGGAATCTGGAGGCGCAGGGGATTCACATCCTTCCTCCGGAAGCACCGTTCTCGGAACTCGCGTCGTTGGAGAAAGTGGGGATCTCGGCGCGGATGCGTTAGCGGCTGGTGGTGCCGACAGTAACAGCGGCGATCTGGGTTCCACCCAAGCAACTTCCGTTCAGAGGGAAGAAAGGGATGGGTGCCCCGCTGTCAGGAGAGAATCGGCGTTGACGGGCACTACGGTTAGCTTAGGAATAGAAAGCCCTGATGTTGTCCCATCCGTGGAGGGAGTGGGGTCAGAGACAGATGACCCCGGGCCTGGACTTCCCCCGAGTGTACCGCCAACTGTGTTGCGACGATCGAGTCGGGTTACGCGAGCTCCTGGCTGGGTGTTGCTAGAATAGTCGTTAGTTACGGTGTAAACGTGTGTGTGATGTGAGGTTGTGCGATGTTAGATTAAGATGCTAGTGTACGAATTGCTGTTAGAACAGCCGCTGGTTACAGTGTAAAACGTGTGATGTGAGCACTTGGTTGCGTGATGTTAAAATAAGATGCTAGTGTGCCAATTGTTATAACTAGCGTCGTGCGGAAAATGAGGATCGCACCGGGGATGGGTTAGTGATGGGCGGTTTGTTTCGGGTCTACACCACATTGTGCAACTATGTAATGTCTGTGCGGATTGTGGAACGCTTCAGTCGTTGGGGCGCCGGCAGTCCTGCCTATGGCGAGTGCTAGAGGCCTTGTGCTGAAATCTAGTGCGTACCCTATTAAGACTTGCGACGGTCTTACGCAATCTTGACATCAGTTTTTGTGTTGCGGATAAACCCGTTGCCATGCTGCTGACTAGACAGAGACAGTTTGGACCAACCTACCACAACCACATTCGGCCCGGTTGGATTCTGAATCCATTTTGCGCGCTGATTTCAGAACTGTTTTTGTTTTTGCTCTAGGGTCATTAAAAGTCAAAATGCTTAACTTTTGTCATTCGGCAAAGTATTAACTTGTAATCTATCGAGTAGCAAGAAGGCACATATATCGTGTAATACATAACAAAACATTGGTAAATCATTATCCATATAACTCAGCAGTTGAACTCCTCCTTCTTGCCCCTGTACTTGTTCCTGTTCCTGGCCTCCTGCCTGTTCCACGTGACCATGTCCTGCTGCCAGGCCCCGCTGGCCATGGTGGCCGCCTCCGTGGTCATCTTCACACCCCTCTCCACTGCAGTGGTGGTGCAGGGCAGTCCTGGCTCTGAGTAGGGCTCCTCCAGGAACTGTTCCAGTTCCTGGTCTGTGTGTTGGAACAGGATGGGAGGAGAGGAGGTCGCCTTCTGCAGGTCCACCAGCTCGGACAACTTGGTGGCCGCCAGGTTGATCTCGGGGTTCCTCACTTTCCTAACAGTCTTCCTCTTGCTCCTCTGCTCCTTCTTCCTCAGCTTCTTGACGATGGCCAAGGCCTGCTCCCTCTCCTCCCTCTCCCTGCAGGCCAGCAGGGAGGCCAGCACTACCTCATGTTGGGCGAAGTAGGCGTTGAACTGGAGGTAGGGCTTCAGCATGTCCACCTCCTCCCTGGTGCAGTAGGTGACGACCCTGGTGACGATGGTGAGCAGGTGGCGGGGACCCTCCAGCAGCAGGTTCCTCTGCCTGATCTCCAGGAAGGAGGGCACGTAGACGTGGATGATGAAGGAGGTCATGCGTCTCTGTGCCTCGCTGGGGGTGGCCGTGCTCATGTACACCCGCAGCTCCCTGCTCTCCGTGTTCTGCCACCGGGCGTTGGTCATTGCACCAGCCCGTGCCCTGGCCCACCTCTCCTGCAGCTGTCCAGACTCCACTGCCCCGGCCATCTCCAACAGATATCTGGTATCATGGTTGAACTCCTTCATGACGGCGGGGGGGGATGACGTCCAGCAGGGCCCTGAGGGTGGGGCTGGGGATGGCCTCGAACTCCTCCACCTGCAGGTCCCACACATTGCCCTGGAGCCTCTTGGCCTCCTCCCCACTCCAGGAGGCCGGGCCGGTGGTGGGGCCGGCGTAGTGGATGAACAGGTGGTTGAACACCTTCTCCAGGCTGTGGACGATGCAGTGGATGTGGAGGAGGGGGCGACCCACCAGCCTCTCGAACTCAGCGATGAACCCATGGTTGTAGCCGCCCATCTTGCTGCAACCATCGCTGAAGACCACCTGCAGGCTGGCGATGTTGATGCCCCGCTCCTCCACGAACCCCACCAGGCTGGTGGCCAGGTCCACCCTCCTCCCCCCCCACCGGGGCCACGTGACCCAGGAACTCCTCGCCGGGGTACCCGATGACAGCACAGTCTTCACTCCTTACAGTGGCAAACCTTTTATGGTTCTTCTCTCCTACACCAACCTCTACTTTGTTGTCATTGATCCTTTCATCCACCATCAGACCTTTAGCCTCAAACCCCCGAAATTTGTCTTTCTTTTGCTCCCTAGACTTCTTCCTTACTCTCTCAACTGTCTTGGAATTGATCACTTTACTCTTATCCCCTGCAGTTATAGTGTTGTCTGCCACTCTGATGGTGTTTGTGACATGAGCCACTGCATCACTGGATATCTTGAACCTATCTGCTGTTTCACCGAGTTTAGCCTCTGCTTCCTTCTGCTTTTTCTTTTTCTCTGTTTTCTCTTTCTTATTCACCTGGCATTTGTACTCATTGTCAGTCACATCCTTTTCTTCATTGTCATCCTCGCTCTCACTGTTCTCCACTGCCACTTTAGACATTATTATTTTCATATCATCATCACCTCTCCTCTTCCTCTTTTCTGTCTTCTCTTTGTTCTCAGCATTTTTCTTGGCTGCTTTTTCTTCCTTCTCTTTAGTTTTCTGCAACCTGGCGGACTCTATAATGTCTACTCCACCAATACAGCCCTCCCTCCCACGCTTCCTCTGGGTGACCAGAAACTCCTTCTCCATCTCAGGAACGTTGTCATCATCAGCTACATCAAACAGTTCCTCCTCTATATCTTTGAACTTCCTCTTCACTTTGCCATTCTTCTTCTTCCTTCTCTTCCTGTCCATACCAGTCTGGCCCTTGGCTATCTCATTCAGACTCTCTTTCCTCATCTGCCACATCTTCTGCATCTTTTCCTTCACCTTCTTCTTGCTTATTGTAGGGATGTTGGCAGTCTTGTAGACTTCTACAACCTTCTCAGTGACCTTCTCAGTGGCATCCTTGCATTCAATATCCTTCTTCCCTTTCTTCATCCTCTCCTGCTCAGCTTGGAAAGCCAGGGCACTTCCTATCTCTTTATTCAGAGGCAGCTTGTTGATGGGCAGGGGCCTCCTGATCCCGAATATCTTGTCAGGTCCAGATATAAGCTTGGCAGGAGGAGCTTTGCTCCCCTTTGGGCGTCTCATCGTGCAGCCAGCTGTCAGCAGTTAGACTGCCCGTCATTGACTGGACACCGCCACTTTCCCGGTCTGTCAAAGGATTCACTTTTGCTTTCAACTCATGGATTAAACAATACTTCATAGAAGGCGGATTACATATATGACAAAAGGAAGGCTCAAAAGTTAAGCATTTTGATTTCTAATGACCCTAGAGCAAACACAAAAACAGTTCTGAAATCAGCGCGCAAAATGGATTCAGAATCCAACCGGGCCGAATGTGGTTGTGGTAGGTTGGTCCAAACTGTCTCTGTCTACTGCTGACGACCACTTGTGACGATAGTTCGAACAGCGTGGCGATACATCGTGTGCCATTTCGCTCCGGTGTCATGTCTTGGTCATGTGCGTTGAGTACGTGTGCACTCCTTCTTTCAAGGTTTATAGAGTGTAGACGGGTGACGTCATGGTCCCGCGCGTCGCCTTGGCGACGCGTGCCTTCCCATTGGCTTGTTCGTTTCGCGCCGAAACACTCTCCCCGGCCGCGGGGAGAGTGAGGATAAAGCTGACTGCGGGCGGACGTGCGGTCCGCCGTGCGGTGTGGACTGGAAATCTGACATACGTGTTTGGAATTCGGACCCAGCGACTACACTTACATACAATTTGGGAAAGGAGGGGGTCCTACGATCCGGGCCCCAAATGAAGATAAAAACTAATGTAAGCAAGTTCAGTTCGCAGTGATAGTCTAGGGTGTGCCTCGCTTGCACGACAACTGGTTCTCAAATCCCAATTAGTTTTCCAAACCCCCAAGTTCTCAATTTCACAAGCAGTTAATGCTATTGTATTGACCGGGCTGATTACTAAACGATACGGCGACAGCTTGTGCCACAGTTTCAACAGCTTCTCCGAAATAAGCAAAAGCCAACACCAGCGCTTTCCTTGTTAAATTCATGCCTCCAAATCACCAGGCACCGCGATGGACAACCGTCCAGCCGCGCGGTTCACTCACATCTGTTTCTCAGCTAAATCTTACCGCGTCGACCGTCGGGGGAGGGGACCGAGGCGTAACGCCCTGACCTGTCATTGGCCGACATCGCCTATTGCACCGCGAATGGAACATAATGGAACCACCGCGAATGGAAGTCCGGTCATCTCACTCCAGACACGCCCCCACATGTACGGCATGATACAATCCTGATGTTGTTGTTGTTGTTATTGGGGTTTAGGGGCGCATCAACTGCCTAGGTTATACAGCGCCCATAACATCGTCAGTCAAGCCAGGTGTGAACGTATCGGCGTCGAGTAAATGAGAGGACTGGGGGTCGCAACACGCTAGGGTATTTCATGGTGACGATATTTTGCGATGTCGTGCTACCTTTGTTGGGGTGAGTACACTACGTCAAATCCAGCCGCAGAAAGGAATGGGAAGAGTTCAGCGACATACCGTGAACCGTCGCCCAACAGTTCCATCAGGGTGGGCGATGGGGTTCCAAAGAAGCGGCGACGTTCCGTTTCAAGGTGACGACATGTGCTAAGAATATGGGCCACAGACAGGTTGTCGCCGCAACGTGGACAGGCTGGTCGTTGTTCCGAGCATAGAAGGTAGCGGTGTGAAAAATATGTGTGTCCCAGACGAAGGCGGCACAGAATCACCTCCTCACGTCTCGATCGCCGCGAAGAAGACTGCCACGCACCCAGGCGAGGCTTTAATACTTTCAGTTTGTTGGCCAGGACAGCATCCCAGGAAGACTGCCACTTGTTGTGCAGGTAAGCAAATATACTGGGGTAAAAGTCCCCTGCAGGGAGTGGCAACATTTGGTGAGGTCAATTCCCATGGGGGAGTTCTGATGGGTGTTGTTCTGAGAACACCACGTAGCGTGATCCCACTATCTCGCAGCATTTCTCGAATTTGTACACAGAACGGATTCAAGTGCGGAGACCGTCTGTGTTGAAACAAACGTAAGGTGTAGGGTGAAAAGACCGCTTGATATGTGGGATGGTCTTGAAATTGTGCCAGCTTAATAGCATATCGCGTGCCTAGCATCTGACGACGCATGGCGAGCGATGGTTCATTTGTCTCGACGAGGAGACTTGCTGTTGGCGAGGTGCGGAATGCTCCAGTCACAATACGAAGACCTGAGTGATGTATGGTGTCCAGGGTGCGCTTGGCTGAAACGCTTGCACAGTCATACACAAAGCTAGCGTAGTCAAGTCTTGAGCGTATCAAAGATCGCTATAGGAGAAGTAAAGTTTTCCTATCCGCCCCATAGGTAGTACGAGATATACATTTTAAAATGTTCATAGATCTAAAACACTGTTCACGCAGGACTTTAAAATGTTCTCTATACGTAAGTCGCGTGTCAAAGTGCATTCCGAGGAAGCGAACCACGGGTTTGCATGGGATGGTTTCTCTGTAAAGGCTGAGCGACATGTCCTGACAGCACTGTCGCCGCCGGCAGAAATGGATGCAGACAGTTTTTGCAGTCGAAAAGCGAAACCCATTAGCCGTACTCCATCGCTGTAGTCGTGTGACGGCCGACTGGAGCTGTCTTTCCATGGATGAGATCTTTGAAGCCGGACACCAGATTGCGAAGTCGTCCACAAACAGCGATCGCCCGATGGTCGTTGCGAGGTTGTCATCGATGTCGTTTATCATAATTCCAAACAAAGGCACGCTCAAAACGCTGCCCTGAGGTACACCATTAATCTGTGGATATCGATCTGAGAGCCGATTGCCTACCCGGACGCAGAAGGATCGATCAGCTCAGAAGTTTTGTATAAATATGCCCATATGTCCACGTATACCGTGCTTAAAAACTTTCTGAAGAATGCCGTGACGCCAAGTCGTATCATAAGCGCCCGCAATATCAAAGAACACAGCGCCAACGTGTCCTTTGCGCTGAAATTCAGTTCGTATGACTGTGTCCAGGGATAAAATATGGTCAACTGTACACCGTTTTTTTCTAAAACCACACTGCGCGTTCGTAAAAATGTTGGAGTGCTCCAAAAACCACATTAAGCGAACGTTCACCATCCTCTCCATGAGTTTGCACAGCGATGATGTGAGCGCGATAGGTCGATAGTGTAATGGATCAAATCCGCTCTTGCCGGGCTTCAGGATCGGTATTACTGTTGTGTCTCTCCATGAGGATGGAAAGCCTCCACTTTCCCAAAGCCGGTTGAAAATTTGTAGGAGCACTTGGAGCGCACTGGAAGGCAGGTGTTTCAGCATATCGTTATGCAAGTCATCAGGGCCCTCAGATACACTCCGCAGGGCGTTAACGGCGGAAATCAACTCGGCTTCGGTGAACGGCGCGTTATATGGGAGTATCTCGGACGTAGAAAAGTCTATGGTGGACCGTTCATGGCGAATTCGGTGACGAACAAATTGTGGATCTGAGCTTCCCTATAGGCTACGCTCTGATAATGCACGTCCAATCTCATTTGCAACGTCAGAGGGGTCAGAAATTATCCGATCTGCTACCTGCAAGGTAGGTAGTGGAGCAGACGAGAATTTCCCCGCGATCCTGCTAATACGCGTCCATACTTGGGCGGCTGGTGTTCGATGGGTGAGTGTGTTTAAAAAAGACCAAAAAGATGCTCGTTTGGCCTCCAGACAGGTTCGACGAGAAAAGGCTCTGGCTCGGAGAAACGCTATGCGATTTTCTGTGGTACAGTTGTGGTTGAACACTCTGAAGGCACGTTTGCGTGCCCGAATGGCACTTCCGCACTCGTCCGTCCACCACGGGACTGGGGAACGGCGAGGGGCACCAGAAGTCCTAGGGATGCAGTCAGTAGCACAGTTGATGAGCTGTAAGGTGAACACTTCTATGGATTTTGGCAAGCTTCGGGGGTTGGCAGAACAAGTTGCATCCAGTCTATTCTCAAACTCATTCCAGTTGGCCTTTTTTAAATTCCATCGCCTTAGTCTTGGCCCAAGAACTACTCCGTCTTGGTAAGCCAACCATACTGGGAAGTGGTCGCTGCCTAATGGATCGTCGGCCACCGACCAATTAAAAGACTGGACCAACTGTGGACTGCACAGACTTAGGTCTAAAACTGACTTGCTTCCAGATGGAAGAGCAATATGTGTCGGAGATCCTGTGTTTAAAAGGCAGAGGGCTTCGTCGTGAATGAAGGATTCCAAAAGGCGACCACGTGGATTTGTGGTAACACATCCCCATACAGTGTGGTGGGAGTTGAAATCTCCTAACAATACAACTGGGGGAGGAAGTTCCAGCAATAAAAGACGGAGATCTGCAGCGGGAAGTGCGAGTCCAGGCGGCAGGTACACGGAGCAAATTGTCATTGCACGTTGATTCAAGTTGACACGGGCAGCAACAGCTTGAATACAGGTTTGGAAAACTAACTGATGCACAGGTATGCTATGGTGTATAGCCAAAAGAACGCCACCGTGCGCAACGGTGTCAGTCGGTATATCCTTTCGAAATACGGAGTATCCCTTGATGGTGCAACGGGTGTCTGGCGCCAGCTTCGTCTCTTGGAGACAGATGACAGCTGGGAGATACTTGCTGGTAACAGCCTGGAGGTCCAATAAGCTAGTTTTCAGCCCTCTGCAGTTCCATTGTAAAATGCCATGTGAGGGAGGCATTACAGTTGGAATTTAAAATTGGATGAAATACGTCTTGTTACAAATAGTTAAGACACCAGATGTCAACTAATGTCGCTCAGTTACCGGTTTTGCAACCGGAGAGGTTTGACGTCGCGGGCGCGACCTTGAAATACCAAATTCGGTTGGTGACACGGCCCCGGGCAGGGCGCGCTTCGCAACGCGGCTCGGGGTCGGGGAGAGATCGGTGTGTGTCCGGCTCGACGCGGGGGGACTTCCGGAGGTCCCATCACAGGCGAAGGCGGATGAGTCACTATAGGGCGTTGGCTCCCGGGCTCCGGGTTCGAGGTCATGGACTCTCGTCGGGCTGTACGTCCCTGGGCTCCCAGGTCAGGTGCTCCAGGCTGTACCTGAACCCCAGGTGGTGGTCGGGCCATTGGTGCAGCCGCCAGGGGTTGTCTGGATGTCCGGGGCCCCGAGCGGGTGGTGGACTGAGATGATGAAGTCGGATAGGATGTAGTGGTGGTGGTGGTGGTGGTTGTGATGGAGGTGGGGAGTATGCAGGTAGATGGCAAGGACTTGGGTCCATAGGATGGTGCTGAGGAGGGTGTGGAAGTGGAGTTTGGAGATGAGAGGGCGGAGGTGGTTTTAGTGGAAGTGTCGGCCAAGGATTTTGGCGACGGCTTACTTCTTCTTCTGTGTTCGACTAGTGTCCACTCTCCACTTCCCCTATCTTTGGCCAACACATCAGGCGGTGCATCCGACTCGCCTTCCCTGCTCGGCCCATCGGTTTCCGAAGGCATGACGTCATGTGCTGAGAATACCTGACCATGTTCTTCGTCTCTGCTAGGGGCTGGGGTGAGAACGTCACTGACCACCGAAGGGGACTCAGTGGCCGTTCCATTCGAAGGCGGGGATCCTGTGATCGTGAGTGATCCACAGGCCACACCAAACGACTGGAGGAGTGCGATGAGCTGCGTGATGAGGTCTGCGGTTCCACCTCTCTGCAACTGTGGCGGAGCATGTCGTGTGTTGATACCAAGTTTGGCGGCAGCCGCGTACGAAACCTTTGGATGGGTCATGTTATATTTATCTCTGGCTTCTCGGAAGGTGAGGTTTTGTGTGACTTTGATAGATACTATCTCCTTCTCCTTAAGGTACGTAGGACATAAACGGTCGTAAGTCGTGTGTGGCTTCTGATCGCGGCCACAGTTGGTGCACCATGGCCTGTCGGCACTGCACTGTTCACTCTCATGGTCGGGTGATGAGCATCTGCCGCAAACTGGGCGATTCCTGCAGTGTTGTCTGTTGTGACCAAACCTTTGGCATCGATAGCACCTCATGGGATTTGGAATAAAAAGACGAACTTTCACCTTTGCATACCCCACACGAATATTAGATGGCACATCAGAACGATTAAAAGTCAGAATGATGTTATTAGTTGAAATCATGTTGGTGCCCTTCCGCACACGGATGCGTTCGGCATCCGTAACCCCGTATTCCTTCAGACCATCCACAATGTCGTCATCGCTGACATCCTGAAGGTCGTAACAATTAATGATACTTTTCACATAATTTTTGGTTTGGTGTGGTAGCACGGACATGGGCATAGCTAAATCGCGCCTCCCTTCACTGTCTTTGATAGTGTACACGAACTCCGTAGCCGCTAGTGCCTTTTTCGCCTCTTCTCCGCTTCCAAACTCCACCTCAAGTGCACCGTCTCTCAACCTTTCGCATCTGAAAATGGTACCAAATCGGTCACAGCCATCCCGCCGTTGGAAAGGCGACAAGCTCGTCAGCTGTCGTGATCCCTGTAGGGCTTTAAACACCAGAATCCGGGGAAGATGGGGGTCTACACCACCGCTGTTCGAGTGATTGTTCGAGGGCCGAACCGCTCCCAGGGGTCGGCTTGTCTGGCCCTTACTAGAGGGACCAGGAGGGGTTTTTGGTTAGAGGATGCCATGTAGTGTGATTGTGTTCTGCTCCCCGGGCGCCCCACCACACAGGGGCCCAACGGGGGGGGGACGCCTGGGCCCCGCGGACGGGAGGACGCCAGGCGCCCGAGGAGCTATACGGGGCAGGCGGCGCCTTCGCCCGGCCGGGAGAGAGAGACTCACCACCCCGACCGGGATCCAGCGCCGCCCACCACTTGACCCCAGCCGGCCGGGCCGGCGGACACTGGGAAGATTCCCATGTCCCCGGCCCGAGGTGACCAGCCACTTGGCCCGCGTGAGGCCCCACGGGTCCGCCCGCCCCTCCGGGATATCGGGACCAAAGAGGTGTGTTGGTCCCCCGTTACAACTAGCACCGTGCGACGGGGGACCTCAACCTCCAGGACTCCGTCAACCCCGGAGGGCGGGCCGAGGGGGCGCGGCTACCCCGATAAAACTGAGCTGGTGGGCAGGACCGGGGAGGTTATCCTACCTGCTCTTAGTGGGGAGAGTTAGTGTTGCTGGGCCAGGTGGAGGACATGGATGTTGAGATGAGATGGGCAGTGGAATGGGAGCGTATGGATGGAAGGACGAGTGAGGCTGTGGTAACCCGAGAGAGCGCCATTTCTCTAGCCAGCCGAGCAACGAGGCTGACCCCACTGCGGGGAGATACAATCCTGATGCGGGCGTCACTTAATGGTGGCATGCCGACTGCATCATGGCACTCAGACCAGCCCCTGCCCTGCATGTGGCACATGGTACAATGGTGACACGGGTGTCACAATGACTTCCGATTGTGTCATGGCGCAATGACAAAGCATCTGCCGGCCGGCCGTCGTCGCCGCGTCGGCACGGGATCTGACTTAAGCAAAACACACCCCGCCACTGTCGGGGCTGGAGGCGTCAACTTCAACGTCAGCGTGAGTCGGCGTTGACCGAATGTCGGGGATCCGCTCGGAGCCAGATCCCAGGATACATGGGAGCCAAATCCATTCCGAGAGAGGAGTCCGAAGCTGACTTCGCTACAACGAACAAAAAAACTTTACTTTGTGAAGAAAAACGGTCTCATATCGTCCCAAGTTAACTAGGTGTCCTCCCCACTCTCAATATTCTGTGTTGGCGTGCTAATAGAGATACTATTATATATTATGGAATAGAAAGCGTCTGTCTATGAGTATATTAAAGGATCCTATATAACTGTGCATGACTTTTTCGAGTCTAAACTTAGAGTTCTAAAAGTACCTGCAGACTCGTGGTGCCTTCACGAGCAAGGGTTCTGAGGAATCCTCACGAGAGGCTTAAATAGTTAGCTAGCTCTCACGAGAAGACCCGACTCTATAGTTCAGGGGCAGACCCAGGAATTGCCATGGGGAGGCTTTTTCTGGAGGGGCGCCTCTGGTTGATAAAAATTGAAGGGGTAGGGGTGCACTCCACACTAAAGGGGCGCATTTTTTTACCGAGAGCGCTTCGGGCTGAAAAACTCGATAGGGTGCACTCGAGCTTTCTCGGAGGGGCGTCTTTTTCGGCCGGGGGTACCACATTCCATGAGGGAGATCACATTCATCCAGTGTCCCCTGTATCCTCCCATGCTATAGTAGCCATTGGTACTGAGAAATGGTCAGGATTCATACGTTAATTATGGATCCTGAGGCGGTCATGCGCCCCGAGGGTCTGGAGCTGTGGAAAGGATGGAACACCCGATAAGTAGGAGTCCTTAAATCCATGAGCTCCGAAACGACCACGAAAACGGAGTCCGATCCTGTTGAGTCATGAGCTCTCGGATAGGTTAGAAGCTCTGACGCGGCTACTAATTCACTGAGGCAGCTGACCACAGCCAGCAATTTTCTTAGGCAGAGCTACATTTTCCTCAGGCACCTCGGGCAAGCCATAATTCAGCTCAATCTGAGAGGGGTTTTCTGTTGATCGCAACTGCTCCAGTACGGCAAAGTCTAACCCTATCAGGGCCAAATCGGGCCTGCTACGGCATTGCTTTGGCTGAACTCGGGCTAAAACCGAATTTTCCGCACCAGTTATCCGAGCACGCTCAAGCGTAACTTGACCGGGGCCACAGCATCGATACAAAGACGTTGCTCGGGTTCAACTCGGGCATACCCTGGCGTGCTTTTGCTGAGTTTTGGCAATGGATGGGCTCGTTTAAGCGGGCTGAACTTGAGGCTTGGTACGGGGACGCTTGGGATTCCTGTGTAAACTCCCACAGTGAACCAGAAAAAAACGTAGCTCAGCCCAAGCAGGACGGTCGGAGCTAGCCCAACCAAGGCCTGATGGGTCCGAAGCAAAAATACTGACTGAGGACACTTTTGATAGACCAATGGCTCAGGCTCTGTTTCATGAGGTATGCGCTGGTGGGAGGCGCTGGAACTTCACTATTGGTCCCAGGGACGGTTACTTACAAGAGCTGTGGACAGACCATGGCCCTTGAGACAGTCATGTGTAAACAAGTGCGTCAAGTATCAGATATGTTGTATTGCATTGACAATTTGCGAAGATTTCACATGATATGGATTACTAATTGATGTAATTTGGCGAGTAGATCACCCATATATAATCGATTCATATATCGGCAGCTAACACTCAGTATATGACCCCTATTGAGCGTAAACAATACGCATGGTGTTGGTGTACCCTGCACCCGATTGCCATCCGGTAATGATGAGAACTGGGTCGCCAGGCTTTATGAAACCGGTACTTTTGCCAAACTTCATCGCGAATTGTATGCGCATTTCCACATCCTTCAGCCAGTCGCTTTGTCGCTCAGCTGTGTATAACAGCGGAAAGATACTGCGGTAGAGCTGGCTCTGTCGCGCCACCATTGCGTACCGAGTGAGGCTGATGATGGGACAGTGCGGACGGTAGCGGCTGATAAGGTAAGCTGATCGTCCACTGGTCGTCAGCACGATGATGGCCGCTGCGCGAACCTTGAAGGACGCCTCCACGGACGCGATGGCCACAGAGTGAGCGTGGTCAGCCTTACAGATCTGCGCCGTCAAATCCATGAACACGCTCTTGTGCCAAATGGCCGACTCTGCCTCCATGCAGACTTTCGCCATTATTGAAACACACTCTACGGGATAGAGGCCCTTTGCACTCTCACCAGACAGCATGACGCAGTCGGCTCCGTCCAAAATAGCATTGCCCACATCCGACACCTCAGCGCGGGTGGGGCGTGGTTTCTCGATCATCGAATCCATCATCTGGGTAGCACAAATTACCGGCTTTCCGGCAATGTTACAACGGGATATCATTCCCTTTTGCGCGATGAACACCTTCTCTGGCGGGATCTCGATTCCCATGTCACCTCGAGCTACCATGATTCCATCAGCTGTCTCGATGATGGAATCCATGTTCTTGATGCCCTGGTGATTTTCTAGTTTCGGGATGATCATTATGTTTTTACCTTTGTCACCAAGAATTTGTCTGATTGCATGCACACCAGCTGCATCACGAATAAATGATGCAAATACAAAGTCCACACCGACTTCCAATCCCAATTCTAAATCTCCCTTGTCTTTTTCTGACACCGCTGGGAGATCAACAGGGGTTCCCGGTAGATTCACACCTTTCTTAGAACCAAGTTTGCCGCCGTTTTCAATCATACAGTCGATGTGATCACCACTAACTTGCTGAGCTTCCAAAGATATAAGGCCGTCGTCAACAAAAATGCGGCTTCCCGCTTTAATTACTTTCGTAATATTTACATAATCTACGTATAAAATATCTTTGGAGCATTTCTCTTCATACGATTTGTCGGTGGTGAGGGTGATTTTTTCGCCAGTAACTAAGGTTACCTCTCCAGTTCCACTTCCGTCGATCAAACCAGTGCGAATCTCCGGACCCTTGGTGTCCAATGCTATTCCGAGACTGAATGGAAATCCACGCTTATCACCATATATCTCCGCTGCCTTCCGGCAATTCTCTGCAGTTGATTTGTGATATTCATGAGTACCGTGGGAGAAATTCAGTCTGCAAACCGTCATTCCAGCCTCTATTAATTTTACCAGGGTGTCAACTTCTCGAGAGGCAGGCCCGATTGTGCATACTATTCCCGACATTCGGAGAGATGATGGCACTGAATCAATGTCAAGAGCAGCCATATGGTCTAGGTATGTGAGGGCACGTTCTGCGCTTGCTTGCTCATTAGCAACCTCTGCCATGTTTGAAAATGCGTTATTTCCACTACAAGGTAAACAACCAAATGCCATGAATCGGAAAACGCAACTTAATAAGAACTGATATTTTGGTGTAGTGATTAGACTGACTGCTGAAATAAAATAAACCAGGGAAAATGACAGGCGGAAACACCAAGCTGCAGGTAATTAATTTTTAATCACGCGCGGTATAGGCTCCAATGCCTCCGGTCTGCAAGACATATTACAAGAGCAGTGTCATCAGTCATGAGATTAACAAAGTGGTATATTTGGTTGTGGTTTCTTTAACATACTTGAGCCATGTCTTTCTATTTGTTTCCTGCTAGCGATTTTCATCGGGATATTTATGGCAGTGGTCAGAATGTTAAATGTCCACATGTGAACCGTCCGAGTTCGTTTCCCGCCACGGACGTCGTTCCGCAATACATTATCTTGTTTTGCTTTTTTTCCATTTCAATGTTTGCTTTATTTCTGCGTGTTGCTCCCAAAAACAATGTTTCTGAAAGTTCCGTTCGCCACGAACCACACCACAGCCTTAAATTGTACATACTGGCAAGACAGAACATTCCTTTCAGCCATTAGGTAGATGGCAAAAGTAAAATGTGCTTAGATGGCTGAAAATCTGAAAGCTGAATGTAGAACATAATTTGAATTTCTCCAATTTATATCCGCTTAGAGCAATGGTATGATCATCGTTACGAGGATCCTTCCTCGAGAACATGGGTGTAATCTATGGGAGGACGTGTCCCTCCAATTTTATCGAACCCTCCATGAACCCTTTTGTGTTAACTGGAAAGAATTCACCTCACCATATTCAGAAATCCCAAGTATATTAACCAAGTCACGTTGATTGGCGAAGGTTTCATGAAATTCCGTTGAGTAATTGCGGAGCTTGGGCGTGGCAACAACCCGTAAACATTTTTTTTTGTGCATTTTCGATGACCTTGACCAAGGTCACCACATTAAAAAGTCCAAAGTATATCGACCACGTCACGTCGATTGGTGAAGGTTTCATGAAATTCGGTTCAGTAGCTTATGAACATGGGCTACAATGGACAATATTGGTATTTCGACACTTCGACCGTTGAGTCATGTAGCAAGATGCACTTATTTTGCGACCTTAGGACAGGGTCAAGGTCACTATATTGTAAACTCCCAAGTAAATCACTATGCTGCATCGATTGATAAAGGTTTCATGAAATTCAGTTCAGCCGTTTAGGAGCATGGGCGCTGCAAAATTTTATACAGTGACCGTTCCCAATTTAATGGGTAATTGAACAGCTTTGCATTACGGTGAGTCACCATATTCAAAAGTCCCAAGCAAATCGATCCCAATACATTGATTGGTGAAAGCTTCATGAAATTCGTTTCGGTAGTTGAAGAGTATGGGCGCGGCAACAACTCCGGGAAACAGAGTAGACCCATCCCCTCAAAAATGCGTCTATAGCCAGTTCTGGCGACGTCTGTGTCACGGACAGTGTGGTGTTCTATAGCTGTGGGTTCTAGCAGTACGGTGATCTATCCTATCTAGGGAGATAGTATATAGTTACATATAGAGAGCAGAGACTAGATAAGTGGAGATGGGTGAATGCACGCGGCTAAAATGGACAGGGTTTCCCGAGGAAAAAAAAACATGAAAAATAAGGATTTCATGCGAATCATTTGGGTTGACCGGCACCAGAGGGCCGGCGCCTCTCATCTCGTGCCGTTTTCAAGCGTGTGATCTAACGACGAAATATGCCCTGGGTCAAGCGTAAGCGTCAAGCACACAAGAGTATGGACAGGAAAGGTTGCAGAAGCTCCGCGAAGAAGGAAGAAATCCTACGATATCAGCCTGCTCGTTCAAGTCGGTTTTTCAGCTGCAAATGTGCAAACCCGTTGGATTAGAATTGTTTACAAACCATATGTGCGATAGGCTGTGGCGAATATGCGTGTTGCCTGTGCTCTAAATTGCGAGGATGACCTTCGCTTTGCCAGCGGAGAAAGACGGGGGCGCGGGTGGGGATTGGTGGAAAAGTTGTTTGATATTAACACATTTATTCAGCATCAATCCCGCTTTTCCTTTACTTTCAAATATGCGCGATGCAGGAGCGACCTCATCATATCTTCGATCACTCACGAAAACCTCCGCCAGGCCAACAAGTTCCCTGACGAACAAAATGAGCATGGAATGGAGGATGAAGTCGCACCGAGCGGCATCTACGTCGCCGTACACTTGGACTCCATTCCTTTGACTGTCGGCACGGCCGCTGTAGATGACAGCACGGCCGTTCGGGGATCTGGACAAATCCTCTTCAGTGTCAGTCCGGCTGTTCAAGACCCGGGAACAAGATTTTCCGGTGCCGGCCTGGCCGAACAAGAGTTGAGATCAAGCCTCTGGTGATGACCTAACCGCCCAAGAGTCGGAACCGAGTCCCTCGGGCACCGGTCCGACCACCAAAAGGGCCGCGACCAACCCTTTCCAGTGCCGGTCCGATAATTCGAAATCCGAGACTGACGCCTCCCTGTACCGGCTCGGCCGAACGAAGTTGGGACCGATCCTCTCTGGTGCTGGCCCGACCGCCCAAGGGCCCAGACCGACCCTCTGCAGAGTCGGCCCGACCACCCAAAAGTAGGGTTGGACCCACTTCAGTGCCGGCCCGACCACCCAAGAGTGGGGACCAAGTCTCTCTAGCGCAGCCCCGACCACCCGACGGCCGATACCGATCCTCTCCGGTGCCGCGAAAAGTGGAGATCGACCCTCCCCCGTGCCGGTCCGACCACCGAAGAGTTGGGACCAAGTACCTCCGATGTCGGCCCGATCACATAAGAGCCGAACCCTCTGCAGTGCCGGCCTGACCGCTCAAGAACCCGGATTAACACCTGCAGGTGCCGTCCCGACCGTACAAGAGTCGGGATCTATTCTCCCACATGACGGCCTCCCCACACAAGTGCCGCGACCGACCCTGTCGGATGCCAACCCTGCCCCGCAAGAGCCGGGACCGTGCCCATTTCTGGTACCGGATCTCCCACTCACGGGCCAGGACCAGACCCTGGGACAACCGGCGTGACCGCCCAAGACGGAGGAGACGGTACCGGACCACTCGGATGCCGGCCGTCCCGGCCCTGCTGTGCATGGCCGGGACCAGACTTCCGGACAAGGGTGCGGCCGCCGAAGGGTCAGGACCGACCCTCCTCAGCGTCGCTCCGGCCGTTCCAGACTCGAGACTGACCGTATCCGGTGCCGCCCTGGCCGCCCGACAGTCGGGACTGAACAATATAGGCGCCGACCTGAGTACCCAGGGGCAGAGACTGACCCCTCCGGGGTACCGACGCGACCGTTCAAGCTCCGGAATCTTCTCTCTGGTATGCCAGTGGTGGAGGCTGCTGCCCCAGTTCTCTACCGCACTTGGGTGCCGCGGATGGCGGTGGTGTGCCGCTGGAACTGAACGGAAATGGCAGCAACTCGTCGGCTGCAGATGTTGCCTCGGGCACCGTAAGCAGTCTGAAGAGCAGCGAAATCGTGATGCTGCATGAATGCTGCCGCCGAGCACCTTGGACTCTGACTTACCTACCATACCACTGCTAAATGATCAGATGGCCATCTCTTCAGATCTCTACAGCATAATGCGAGTCACATCTTCCGTGGCAGGACATCCTTTCGTGGAGGTTGTGGACGCCACCAGGGAGAATGTTCTGGCGTCACAATGTTGGCCACAAAGTGGCGACAAGCACGTCGCGATGAAAAACAAGACGACAAGAAGGCAGCGGGAAAACGCACCAGAAGCGTTCAGGAAACAATAACTCGCATTACGCAAAGGTATGCCGTGTTTCCTGCGCCAGAGACTTGTGCGTGTGGGCTGTGCATCCACAATCGTGGTTCAAGTGCAAGCCAGAAGATCGTGTCAAGATTAATGCTGCCGTCAACGCCCTCCCAAGCAAGCCTCGTCGCGAGTGGTGCCGGTCGGTGGTAATACGCAATGCGAAAACAACGTCCCGTCTCACCAACCCCGAGGACACCAGTGTGTAACCACCAGGACACCAGTGTGCAAACACCTGCGTGCTGCCAATGGCGTTAGAAGACGGCGACCAATTTGCTCAAGTATGCGATAATTTTAATATGTCCACTTTAAGCATATAAGACGGCAGCGACAAAATGCTGAGAAGCGCACTGATTTTGGAGACCGTCTCCCCTACACCAGATGGTTCTTGTAAGCACAGCAAGCACAAGAAAATGAACCAAGAAATCGTGGAGGCTCATAGCATGAAGTTCGAACCCTTTGTGGCACATTATCGCTACCAGCAAGCTCCCAGAAGGTAGTACCTTCCTCCAGATCTCACCGTAGCATCCATGCATCGTCTGTCCCTGGAAGAAAATCCAGAGCCCCTGCTCCTTCGAGACCTTCAGTTCCATTATCGGTCAGATGAACATCGGCTTCACGGATCTGTCCACAGGGGTGTGAGAAGTGTCACGAGCACAAGAATCGCATGCTAGAGGGGGACCTTCAAGACACATGCGAGCGCTGTGCACATCACCATCAGCATATGGCTGACGCCGCTTCAGCCCGGGAAGAGTACCGAAGGGATGCAGATAAAAAGTAGGAGGGAGAAGTGTGTGCTAGCGTGGACATGATGAAATGGGCAGTTACCCATACTACCGCACAAAACACGCTTCTTCACGCCTCGCTTGATGACATTTAATGAAAGCTTTAGCGTCCTGCAGTCGCATGGAGAAGTGAGAAAAGTCGATATCAGTCGCTGGTCTTTTTTGGGCATGAGGGACTGGCTAGCACATGCAGCCAACGTGGACAGTACCTATCTGGCTTTCCTGTGGGTAAATCGGGACTTCAAAAAGATCGTCATCTGAGCCGGTAAATGTTCCGCCCAGAACAAGTGTTAAACCATCTTCAGCGCACTGCTAAGCGCTATGAACGACGAGAACTTGGCGGTGGAAAGCATCACCATTAAATACCCGACAGCCGGCTACATAGCCATGAGCGCGGATGCTCGTCACCAGGTGATGAACAAGGCCCTGGCGCGGGAGAAGAGAGCGGAATATTTCCGAGACAACGAGGGCATAGTGCAGGAAGCAGCATCCCGGTTCATGTCATTGGGACTGAATAATTATTCAACGTCACCGATTGATTTATTGATTGATTATTAGGGTTTTAGGGTGCGTCAACCACAATTGGGTTACTTTGCACCCATAACAAGGTTAATTCAGCTCCTCAAATCCGGAGAGCAAAATATATGGCACTAATTCATGATGTACCCAGGTGTGTATATTATTTGGAAACCTACATCCGCAAGGAAACAAAAAACTGATCTATTTTTGACAAATCTGGAATTATCGCCGAGTAAGTCCGCCATCCTCAGAGTGTTAGAGCCATGTCCGAAATGGCGCCTGCGTTCTTCTGTGTAGTTCTGGCAAGATACCAGTACATGGCGCACGGTCAGTACTGCATCACACTTCATACATTTGGGCCTTTCATCCCCGCACAATAAATACCTATGAGTAGATAGCGTGTGTCCAATTCTAAGGCGACAGAGGGCCACCTCGTCCCTTCTACTTTGGCTGAAGGACGATGGCCACAGCGCTAAGTGTGGTTTAATTTATTTTAATTTGTTGGACTCCATTTGGCCCCATCTGTCCTGCCACCGTTTGAGAAGAAATGATGAAATAATTGAGTAGTGGTCACTGGCTGAAAGTGGAAGCACGCGACGACATGCTGCTTGTGCTGCACGCCTTGCAGCCTGATCGGCGAGTTCATTGCCATAGTTTCCGACATGTGCTGGGATCCAGCAAAGTGTTACTTGTTTTCCCATACGATGTAGCGAAGTAAGTTGATATAAAATGTCTCGTACAATGACATGTTGTTGGTTGAAACTACGCAATGACAAAAGACTGCTCAGAGAATCCGTCAGGATAACATGAAAATCCTCGTCGTCGACCTCGATGTACAACGTCACCGACTGCTTCAGCAAGCAGAAAATGCAGAGCGGTGGAATGCGGCCCTGTCTGCGAGACTTCACTACTGTGGTGCAAATCAGGTGCAATGAAGAGCTGCTGCACAAAAAAACCCCCTTTTAAAAAAAAATCCGACCTTAAAATGACGAGCTGTAGCGTCGAGGTGCTCACGCCACGCCCAAGACTCAGAGGAGTCAACGCTGAAAAGATGGGACAAGATCACCAACTGCCTGTAGCCGCTGATATCGTCTCACAAGCGGCAATTTTGGAACGAGCTGGTGGAGCGCTCGAACACCACAACTAGGGATCTGTGCGGCTGACGCCTGCCTGAGGTCTAGTGATGGATCCCATGACGAATGCCTGGTCATGTCGCACTGCACCGTTGACTGTCCCCAGAAGGCGTACCAGATGCGATATTTGTGTCATGCGAGATTTGTGCGATATACAGGGCCGTGGTCGACTTCATGATTGTCAGTGAAGTGGGAATTCAAGAAATGTGATGCCAACATATTTCTTCTTTTTCTGAAGTTCGCGGCATAAAGATACTTTTCCAGGTGCGCTTGAATGTGGGCGGAAAAACGCAACTATCCGTAGCATTACAAGCAACGATACAAGAAGTCTTCCAGGAATATACCTCAGTCAGCTCAATCATTGTGCAAATTGGTAGCTGCAAGAGAGGCATTTTCCCCACTGTCACAAAGCAAATAGGCCTAGCGGCTGTCGGCTGGCCAAGGTCTCATTGCACCTTTTCCTAACGGTAGCAAAGAACATAAGAAGCCGGAAGGGCGTTAGGTCTTCCTCTATCCATCGCCTTTTTTTTGTTCGGATATCGCATGCAAAATGACCTTTGCTCCTTATACGGATAAAAATGAAAATTTTGAGAAAAGAGACACATCACAAGGTGTATTTTCCACTCTTTTGAATGCGAACTGGTGCACCACGGGTTGGATTTATGTTTTGGAACCTTGGATTTGGAGAGGAAAATTTCGGGGTCATGAAATTCGGAGCGGTTCATTGTTGTTTTCTGCTTCTGACGTCACATACTTTTTAATGAGCCACTTACAATAAAATGCCTGAAGACATTCCAAACAGCAAAATTTCAATTCAATCTGTTGGCAAGGAAAGAAGAGGACAACTTTCTGGAGGATAATGTTCCGAATGGTAAAAATACATGACAAGGCTGTTTTTCCAACACCGAATACACTACTTAGTCCTGAAATGTATGCTCACAATTCGTAAGAAAATAAAAATGTCTCTCGTGTAAAATCCGCTTTTTGTTGTTAGGTCTTTATTACATTGCCGACACCAGCCCCAGAACGGGGTGGAGCAATTTACTCCACCTTTTTCTGGGAATGGTAGCCATTGCAAATTGTGGTCTATAACCATATACTCATAGTACAGAACAGCGAGATTGCAGTAGTGCAGATCAATAGTGCAGAACAAGACCCATCAGTTCACTAACATCTTTATGAGTTATCCAGTGTGTACATAATGATAGGGCCAGCCACCTTTGCTCCCAAAACAGTAATTACGAGCATGTGCAAAGGGAACAACAATAATGTTGGCTGTCCGTCGCACTGTAGCTGCCCTAGCATATTTGAGGAAAGTTAACTCTAATCTTGTGGCATTGTATGAAGTCGGTGAAGCTCACAGTGTACCCCAAGCATACCAAGCTCAAAGTTCGTACTCATCATCATGCACTCTGATCTTGCACCTGGCGAGTAAAAGTATGGGACAAAAGTAAACAAATATAACAACACCGGTGTAAAGATAGGCATGCATAGATAGTCAAACATAGAAGTCAATGGGATCACACAAAACGTTCGATAACGAAATTCCCAACTTGAACTGGAAATTTCCCATCGATGGCTTCAAGGCAATGTGCACAAAAGCATTGCAGGTTCGCATTAGTTTTACATGAAGTTATTCAACATTTTCAATCAAAGGTGATCAATGCTATGGTATAGAATAAGGCGTTTGTTCCTGAAATTTAAATTAGCTACGCCGTACACATCATAGATCTATTGAATGCATTTGATATGGACCAGTGAAATATATACATGAAAACTCAATGTTTGACTATACAGGTGAATAATCGTTACGGTTAGGTCTCAGCCAATAATTTTTGAAGCTTAACCAACTGCTTCGAGGCAAATCTAATATCGAGTCACCCATGATTTACAACAGAGTTGCCCGATTCCATGTCCATCTTCTAGAGCAAATTAACACGTTCAATATTAACAGAGCAGAAATGGATGCAAAACTGGCGTACTCGTAGCCATCAGCATAGCTACTTGAGCTTCCATCCCACGTTAATTGCAAAGGCATAGCTGGCAGCGTATTCATTCATCTTTATCCGATGGATGTACTGAATTCGCTTCACATCGGAATGTGCCATCTAAAGCAGGATTAGCGAGCCAATGGTCACACATGAAGCCAACACATGATGTAAAATATTCAACCAAATCTGACAGCAAATTCTAGAATTTGTCAAGCTGGACCACATGGCACACCAGGCCACATTGTTCGCTTCCGAGGGCACCAAACATGCGAGGAAATCGAAAATTAAGGGTGACAGAACTACACTTGCATCTAATCATGACGGGTGAAATACAGAATAAGGTTTGATGAAAGCGGCAAATCGTTGACGGCTGACGGAGACCAGACAACGGCGACAACAGCATACATGGCGAAGGGAAAAAGGAAGAAGTACAGCCAATAATTTTCCGATCAGAAGAGTTGAAGTCAACCCTAAACCGATCACAAGGGAAATGATATCGCGCCTGACGAGTGGACGACCGGTAAGCGATTCAGGCCAATGATGAGTTCTAACTCAAAATGGCTACGATCGCGTGCTCCACCCGGACGCTGATATTGCTCACCAGCACGTGATGCCGCCGGCAGTCGGTGTGACCACCACCACTGCACCTCTGTACACACTGACACAAGCAGTACAAAACGGCAGTGTATTATCACCGGTCAGTGGGGTGGTCACAGCTTGCCGGCCTGCTGCAGCGCCTTCCTTGCCATTTGCAGCACCCCGTCGCGGCTGTCGGCGCCGCCGATGAAGCCGGACGCGTGCACGAACACACAACCGGCGATATCGGCCTCCTTGGACAGCTCGTCACCGCGCAGCCCGCGCCAGCTGGACGGCAGCGGTACCCTGACGACACATGGCAAGGGGTACCTGACGACACATAGCAGGGAGTGCCGATGATGCACGGCAGGGGGTACTAACGACACATGTCAAGTGGTGCTGACGACGCACGGCAGGGGTACTGGCAATACACGACAGTGGGTACTGATAATACATGACAGGGGTACTGACGACACATGAGAGGGGTGCTGACAACACGTGGCAGAGGTACTGACGACGCACGGCAGGGGTCCTGGCAACACATATCAGTGGTACTGACAACACATGGCAGAGATACTGATAACACATGACAGAGGTACTTGCAACACATGGCAGAGGTACTGACAATACATATCAGGGGTACTGACAGCACATGACAGAGGTACTAACAACACATGACATAATGACTACACATGACAGAGGCACTGACAACACATGACAGGGGTACTGACAACATGCGGCAGGAGCACTCATGACACACAGCAGGAGCACCGACGACATATACGGCAGATGCTGACATTACACAACGGAAGCATTGGCCACACATAACGAGGGGAGGTACTCTGGAAGGGGTACTGCCACCTCTACCACCGTTGGTAGGCGACAAGTGGCAGATACACGTGTCGGACAGGCGGAAACACTGACGATGCCGGGGTAGCGACAACACGCATGATTCACGCATCAGATTGGCGGAGACTCCCTGGCGACACACGCACTCACACACACCGCTGAACCAACGGCTACCCCGGTACGTCCGCAGGGCCGTGGGGCGGCGCGCAGCCGGTGGGTGTGCGGCGGCGGAACGTTACCTCATGTCAAACGACGCCCTGAAGGGTGGCACCGTCTGGACGCGCCACCCTCCTTTCGTGTCGGTGTACAGGACGAACAGCACCTGGCACGGCTGCGGCTGCTCCCGCTCCAAGGTGAACAGGTGCTCCTTCCAGGGCGCCCCGCCACCGGACAGCTCCATCACGTGGCCGCTCGGATCCACCTGCCGCCACGACAGCACGTCTCAGCAGGCGTTCGTGGTCAGTGCACTGATAACAGGCACGCGTACCTACTGAAACAACTGAAACACGAGACAGGTCATCCGCATCGCATGACCCTTCCGAAGCGGCGGCGAACATGGCCACAGACGTCAGCCATTAGCTAGGCTGTCCGCTCGCACGACCGGCTGCCCGGCTAGCCAGTTATCTAACGTCTGGTAACCTAGCTACCAGGTGTCCGGGTATCTGCGAACCCACCATCGATCGTCTCAGTGCCTCGCCACCTTGCTACCTGGTGCTCGGCAGCGTGATTATCAGGCCGCCCGATGGCTGGGTGTCTCGCCACCTAAATATCAGGATACCAAGTGCGGATGCCCAGCCCACCTTTGCTTTGGGTACCTGCACTCCCAGTGTCCAGCTACCCGACTACCTTGGCACCTAGTTGGTCACAAGATCACTTGGTTACCCAGTACCGGGTCATCTAGCGTCTGGTAATCCAATAGCCTGGTGGTGCGGCTACCTAGTGTGCTGACATCCGTGCATTGCATGCCTCATTGCTCAGTTGCGTGATGTTCGGCGACACATGCATTGTGGTGGTGGATTGGCACTTCAGGGCGCCGACTAATTGTGGCATATTGCGCCCATAACGAGACCTGCCATCATCTTATAGTTAAAGCATGAGTCTTAGCTAATATCCGAGTGCCTACGACCAGCGATAGATAACGTCAAAATTTACTTGTTGAAAGAATATAAATATCTTACCAGATGCAACAATTAAGGAGATGTTTGCTAACATCTGCGACATATCAACACTTCGGGTTCCAAAATATCTGATGTGTACAGGTTCTAGTACCGGGCAGCCGACAAGTACGTGGCACATTGTGGAAACAGAAGGCGGTCAATTGCCGTTAAAATGTATCTGTGTGGTGCTAGTGCACGTCCGATCCAAAGACGATACAGCGCAGCTTCCTTTCTTCTTTGGGCACGAAATTAATTATGTCCTACCCATGTACTGAGTGTCTCGCTCAGGGTTGGAAAAATGGACTATTCATATATTTTTGGCATCCCGAACAGTATCCTCGCCAGAAACTTTTCCTCTTATTGTCGTTTGGAAATTGAATGGTGCTGTTTGACAATGAACTACTCTGATAAAGTGCTTAACACGCGCCCTAGAGGGCCTCTGAAAATTACACGCACTGGAGTGGGGGGAGCGGATTCCGCCCCCCCCCCCCCTAAGATCTCGGCTCCTATTAAAGCTGGAGGAACGAAATTCGCAGGGTGGATGGGTACGGTAGTGAACTCTATCGTGTGCGAATTTTATGACCTTAGGTCAATATCTTCAAGGTCAAATGAGGTCACATTTGTCAAAATTTTATTGGTTTGCGTGGCTTGGCTTGTCATTGCTATGGATCGCTGTGATTGTGTTTAAATGCTCCAAAATGGGCATCAATGATGTTTTGGACATTACTAATGATGCAATGCAGATGCTAGACCCGACATTTGACCTCAGGTCACCTATATAGCAGCACTTTATCAGGTCAGTTACCTGTTCCAGTTACCGAACCGGGTCAGCCCGACTGCTCCGTCGGGCAGCTCGGCGCAATCGGCTTCGCGAAGAAAGGAGTGAAGTACATGAATAAAGTATGAAAACGCAATGACAAACAGTACAAATGACAAACAGTAGTGCATTTATGACAACATTCCAGTTGATCAAGTTTGGTTCCATTAACCTGTCATGAACTTGACCTGACTTGACCTCGGTGACCTAACATGACCTTGAAATGATATAGCATATTAATATACATCAAACAAGTCGCTAGTGTTGAAAAGAACACTTCCCTTTTGCGAATATACGGGAAGCGCATCAGCGCCGATTTTTGTGGTCTGGCGCTAGGATTTTTTTTTACTTTAACGGCCTCTAACTTGAAAAATTTTCGGCCGATTTCCATTTTTGCTTTAAACGACGCGCCGGTCATTTCTAAGCAGGTACGCAGAAAATCGCGTATATCGACCGGTAAAATCTGCAGCTATGTACGAAAAACCGGAGGGGTGGGCGGATTTCGCCCCCCCCCCCCTGCAGTGCGCGTATTTAAGATTCAATTGAAAGTGCAAACTGATAATTTGAGCCCACCGGTTTGAGAAAAAAATGTCCTCTCTGTATTTCATTGCTCCAAAAGTTCCCTATACATGCATGATTACAAAGCACACATCAAACCAAGGTCTCGTTACCCTACTGCCTGGTGTCCGCCGACGATGGCTACGTGCCACGCCGGCAGCCAGACGGTGATGATGTACCGCAGTTACCCTGCTACCACAGCTACCCTGCTACCACAGCTACTCTGCTATCACAGTTACTCTGCTACCACAGTTAACCTGCAACCTCAGTTGCCTTGCTACCTGGTGTCGGTCGACGACGGCTTGCTCCACCACGTGCTGCGCCGGCAGCCAGTCGGTGGTGACGCGCCGCAGGTACCCTGCTACCACAGCTACTCTGCTACCAGTTACCCTGCTACCACAGTTACCCTTCTACCACAGTTACCCTGCTACCTCAGTTACCCTGCTACCTGGTGTCGGTCGACGACGGCCTGCTCCACCACGTGCCGCGCCGGCAGCCAGACGGTGGTGACGCGCCGCAGGTACCCTGCTACCACAGCTACTCTGCTACCACAGTTACCCTGCTACCACAGTTACCCTTCTACCACAGTTACCCTGCTACCACAGTTACCCTGCTACCCCAGTTACCCTGCTACCTGGTGTCGGTCGACGACGGCCTGCTCCACCACGTGCCGCGCCGGCAGCCAGACCGTGGTGATGCGCCGCAGCTACCCTGCTACCACAGTTACCAGTTACCCTGCTACCGCAGTTACTCTGCTACCTGGTGTCGGTCGACGACGGCCTGCTCCACCACGTGCCGCGCCGGCAGCCAGACGGTGGTGATGCGCCGCAGCGCGTCCACAAACTCGGCCGACACCAGCTGCACGGCGCGAGCGAAGCAGGCGTCCCGGTCCGGGCTGGGCTCGTTCCAGGCCGGATTCAGCCGAGACACACGCGCACTCAGAGTCGAGTTCACCTGGTACCTGCAGAGGTGACCAGGACGACATCAGACGCGGCATCACCTAGTGTTTACTGAGGTACCCCCCGACCGCAGGTGATGCTCAGGAATTCACGCCAAACGCGTAAATCACGTATGAGCTGACGGTGCACATCTTATAATTCGCTGCAGGCATTTTCCTTGTGAGCTCCTGATTTGGATTGTTATAAGACAGACATGCGATACTAAGGTGACAGCTTATCACGGCTAAAACAGATTTTATAACGATTTGCAGCACCACGTAACTATGAACTACCGAGTGACGTAACTTACTGATGTAAGTTAGGATCACTTCATAAGGTAAAACAGATATAATACATTAATAGCACTGTGGTTCAAGTACATAGCCTCTAACCCGATTATTGACATGTGACTGATTATATTTCCGGAATTAACGAACTTCGAATCACCCCATAGCACGTCTTCATTTGTCAAACGTCGACTTCCACGCAACAACCTACCCTCCATTGCAAATTGTTGGCACATAAATCACACATGTCGCATTGTCAGGGGCACTCCTCCATGCCTACCCGCCAGACATCGGGCGCCCACCCGAGGGAAGGGAGGCGCTCAGCCCTCACCTCGGAGTGCCGTCCAGCTGACTGATGCCGTTGTCCACGGCGTCCAGCTCCTCCACGAACGTCTCGTACAGTCGGTCGAACACGACCTCTCGCTGCTCGCTGTCGGCGGTCGCCATCTGCGACTCGATGACGTGGCGGCCGAAGTGGTGGTACACGAGGCCGGCCGAGCTCAGCTTGGTCACCCACGGCTTGCCGCCAGCCGACAGCGAGTGCATCGTCTCGCTGAACGTCCTGCACACAGGATACAGATGCTCACCGTCTGCTGACTCGTAGTCTAGAAATGGATACGGAGAAGATCGTGGATCCATTCCCCTTACTTTTTTGATCGGCTGGATGCCAAATTACCAGTGGAAGGGAACAGAAAGATAATTTTCGGATTGTACAATGCCTTCATTTAAGGCAGCAAACGCGACACGAAAATTAAGAGCTTCACAAATGTCTTGGGGAAAAGGGAAAACGGAATAATAGTTTCATAGGGGCTCTGAAGGTCCCCAATGGCGAGCTGAACCAGTGAAAGAAAGTGAAGGGAGTGATCAAAGCCATTAACTACACCAAGATCCACTCTTACATATCTGGCATTCCACGAGAGGGGGACAGTTCATATTACAAATTGCATAGAGTACAAGGAGCAGGTGCTATCACTAATATCAAGATAACGTCCAATCAGAAATTGTTTCATCATTTTTCAATTGCTTTAACTCATTGCTTTGCAACTCCCTGACATGCTTGCAACTCCCTGAGATAATTGTTGAAGGATGGTATGACACATGTTCATAAACACGGTCAAATGTGCAAAGCAAACTGCATAAAGATACCAGGCCAGATTAAAAGCAATAATCAAGTTTTAAAGAGTACGCATCTGTAAGTCCAGATCATCTCAAATTACACAGTGAAAATCGCTCTGTCGGAAACGGTCCTAAGCAGCTACGCATATGCTCAAAGCTAAAAAAGAATTATGTTGTTTCCTATAAAAATTATGGGAGGGGACAAGGCAAGCCATTTCGAGTATTATTTCATGACAGAAAATGGAATTTAATAGTTGTTTTACCGCTATGAACAGATATGAGGTTCTCTGTATGCCTTTTAACCCGCCGTTCAGTAGCCCGAGATAATGGTACAAACAGGGTTTAACAAACTTTATGTTTTGGTCCCATGTTTCCTCGTGCGATGGAAGGGAAGGGGCTGCAAATGATCCGAAACGAGTCGAAGCGCCCTAAAGCTCCCCCTTCTCGTGCGATGGCATGCATTTTGCACGGTCATTTGGTTCACTTCACTTAGAGCATATACTTGTGGCGCCATAGTTTCACCTGCGCCATTCGAGAAAATTACGAAAGCGTATGTTGCGGGAGAAGGCATGTGCATGGAGTTTTACATACGTATATTATGCAAAAATTGCATAGCGTAGTCACGTGGAAAGGGTCGTGATGTGTGAAAGAACACGCTTCTCAAAGCCACCATCGGGTACACCTAAGTATGAAGTGATGTTATTCCTCTGATCTGACATAACTATTAACTTCGTTAATAGTTTCAGTGTATTCGTGATTTCAGTGTATGATTTTTGTCACGAATTGATGTGTACAAAATATTGTCACTCTTGAAAATGATCCATGATCGAAAAGTTTGAGATCTAATATATCTAATTTTTATTAAAAGCACAGCATTCCTTGTCAATGTGGGCCAAAACGTTTCACCTTATTTTACTTTCAATCATGGCAAGCAAGGAAATCGTCCATTTCTTCTCACAATTAAATAACTATTAACTTCGTTAATGTCATGTATAGGCCTCGTGGTCTCGAGAAACAGTACTGAATGATAAAATATACTAAAATAGGACGGTCAGATCAGATATTCCATGGGAAAAACATGCATCCGTTCATTCCCTTCATCTCAACCTGTAAATTGACAAATGACCGACCTGCTTTGAATGATCTGAACTTTGGCCAGCCAGCTTTCATTCAGCATGATTAGGAGGCAGCTTACCTTTGGTGGTGGTCATATCTGTGGAGTTCGTGATTGTACACAGCACCGACGTCCACCACGATGTCGCAGTCGCTGAGTGCTGCTTCGTCACGTGACCTGTAAACGCAGCCTCCTAAGACTACATTTTTCAACCTCGTGGATCGGAGCAAACAGTGCCGTTCAGTGGATCGGAACCGGCAGTCCCGTTAGAACTACTTAGTTGGAGACAACCATTTGCCTTCCAAATCATATCCAACCCAAATAACCCTGCCACAAAGAAGCTTCAAAGGTGCAACAGTCCGGTCGGGTCGGGCTGTTCGAATCCCATTTTTGTTTATGCACGGAGGTAGACTCAGCTGTGCTTCGCCCCCGCTCAATTATTCATGCTTTGAGGGCAATAGCTACCATGGCAGTCATGGCATGGCACATAGTGGACCAGAACGCAAACATGACTTCTTGCAAGATCAGCATATTCAACAGCCATTTTCAAAGTCATACATACTGTTGGTAATTCTGGTAACATGACTGCATTTGGAAACATCAGCAGTGCGAACCCATACGCATAACGAACTAGATGTACATATTGGACATTAGCCACAAAATGTACTGCAAAATTGCATGTCAATCCAAAAACAATTGCGAAGAAAGGACGGCAAGGATGAATATTCCACATGAAACCACCTTATGTGGTACTCCACTTTGAAGTTGCCACTGAATACAACTTACAACATGTTTTACACATTAAAATCTTTGAACGAGCCAATACCCCGCAATTCATTGCATGCTCAATGCCCTGATGATGTACTCAAAATTGTAAACATTTCTCATTTGGACTTTACTACCACTTTCCCGCCAGCGCAATGAGAATGCACCACAAAAGGCTGTGGTAGCAAGGGATATATCACAGCTTGGTAACTGAGCAGGGATGACGACAATAACATGCATCAGTTTATGTGGGATGAGCAGTGGTCCTGATAGCAAGGGTCAAATGGTAGCCACAAACATCAAGCAGCACATACGGTCTGATGATCATTCGTTAATCGCTGCCATGTTTACTTAATACCTGAAAACGGAACTCAACAAATACGGCCGTCTGCGTGTGTCCACGTGACGTCAGAAGGCTATATGAAGAACCAACGTTTCGGGTTTGGGTATTCAGAGGGCAGACCTGAAACTGGACCGCTGCGGCCAGCAATGAGCGAGGACACTATTGGATGGGAGGATGGTGCAAACTGACGGAAATTCAGCTCACACGTAAATTGGGAGGGGGGGTTGCCTGTGGAGACCTGTTGGTACACCACGATGTTGGGTACAATTAAGATTAGTTTAGCATTAGCACACACCTGAGCCAGTTCTTTATCCAAGTTCAAGTCTGTCTCACACAAATGAGCGCGGCCCAGGGGCGGTTTGAGATAGGTGCAGGCAGTCACATGGAGCATTCAGCATTCATGGGCAGTAAAAGTGGGAATGTTGTGTAAAATGAGGTGGGGATTCTAAATTGAAAAATAAGTGTTGGGGACCAAGTTTTGTGCTAGGACAGAAGGACTTCAAGGAGGAACTCACTTGTTGCCCAAAGGCCTGATGGCAGGAAACCCATAAGTCTTGACAGGAGGCCCCTTGAGCTCATGAAAAAACAACACCCATGAAGGGGCCCCACAGTGTTGCCTGGAAGCCCAGGCTATAATACGTTAGCCTTGGCAGGAGGTCCCTAGAGCTCATAAAACCAACTCATCAGGGGCCCACAGTGTTGTCCGGAGACCCAGGCTAATATGCCAGCCTTGGCAGGAGGCTTCCAGAACCCACAAAAATGTTCCAATGTGCTGTAGAAGGTCCTATCTTGGTGTTTTTAGATTCCCAACCACAGGGACCATTAGTCTTGGAAGGGAGCATCTAAGTCTGACAAGAAAAAACAAACATCCAGCATGAGGCACTGTGACGTACAGAGATACTGGAACAGAAAACATCCTGGTAAGGACGGAATGTTCAAGAGCTTGAAAAAAACAACACCAAACAAACAAACAACAATGACACAGTGCACTCTGTAGGTGGCCTCATAATGTATGAGGCCTAGAACAAGAGGTTCCAGATCAGTGGTCCATGACAGGAAGCTCCAAGAGCCATTAGACACCAAAAATGCAGACACCTAAAGTTGTCCTAGTTTGGGCATACACCATTGGAGGATATGGCATGCAGTAGGATACAAAACTCACCTGATAAGATCCGCTCCTTGGCATTCAGGAAGCATCCTCAACATAGATATTGCAAGCACTTCATCACAATGGAAAACTCCATCATGGGTTCCTATCTTTTGGATTGACTTCTTAAATCTTTTCATTGTTCCCACCACTGCAGATCTAGCTGTAATATGTGACAGTAAATAATCATGAATGCCATGCGCAATTAAAAGTGCTGGATGAGCGAGAGCAAGACGTATTGGGGTCCTATGCTGCAGACACAGAAATTGGCCTCCCACTAGTTGGCAGAGAATGGTGAGGTGCTGGCATGATTACAATAGGTCCTGATGGCACATCCTGCAGCGCCACCTATGCCACCACATGGCAGCCACCAAGTGGCCTGGCATGGAAAGATGGGCCATAAAATCCCTTTTTGGGACAAACATGAGTTTTCCTGAGCAATTATTGGGACTAAAGTTAATATATTTTTTGTTTAGACAGTATTCATGCCTGGTTATGGGCGAATAAGGCAGATGTTATGTATCACATGCCATGCTATAGCAAGAAATGTTCTGAATGCTAAAAGCATAGGTGTGATGGGTCCATTCATGCAGATGTCTTTGTAATATACACAAGAGTACTCACTCAGGCTTAACCCAAACTCATATATATGGTTCAGCCATGATTGTTCATCATGTCATGTCTCTTTTCCTCTTGGAAAATCCAACAGTCCACCATAATCTGATCAAACTGACATCATACTATCAGCCTTGAATATCCAATAATCTCCCTTGCAGACAATTAGGGCAAATAGACAATTTAGGGACAAATTTACAATTTATACAAACTCTTATAATTTTGTGATCAAAGATGTAACTAGAAATGTGCAATGGCATATATTAAACTTGTATGTAATTGTAGAACATGATAATAGGCCTGTGTGTCATCTAGCACCAGATTAAGAACATGCAAATGGTAAATGAAGGCCATTCATAAACATTCCATGTATACATCATTATCATCATCTATTGGGTGCACTGAAACAGAATGACAAAAGATGTTGGCAAAAATATAAACTTCTGACATGGGATGTTAATATTTGTTCTGTTATGTGATGTTTTCCACCTAAATTGTTCAAAGTTGGACACCCTGCATCATAAGCACTGGCTCTGTTAAATATTTGCAAATACTGGCAAGGCATATTGCACCACAAACAAGAAAGCTCCTTGATTAGAATGTTACATTTATATTATACAAACTAGTGGTCAGTGTATTGTTGACCATGCATTTCACAATTCCACCACCCTGCCAAGATAATCCATGGTGATGCCCATAAATCCACAGCATCCCACCCTCTGTGGCACATAACTATGGGAGCAGAGAGGGGGCAGTACTTCATCATAAGCACTGTCTGTGCCTGTGATGTACAGCCAAAAATCCTGCAGCTATGTAGTATGATTCAAAATAGTGAATGTCTTGCTTTCATGTAATTTCCCAAAGAAATGGGGAGAAAAAAAATTGTTAGATAAGCTTCACCAAGGCCAGTTCATACATACCTATTATATTCAATTCATGTTCAGAAGCTTTTAGACATAAAGACATAAAGACAAAAAGATCAGTGCAACTATGAGCCACAAGGGCCCTTCTTGGTTGCACTTGGTACACTGAACCAGTTGCCCACCAAATCTGTCAATCAACCCACACTGGAATACAGAAAAACAAGCCCCCTATTCTTATAATGATTGTCTATGCCGTTTTTAAAGATGTTCAGTGTGTTGCTACTGACAATTGTTCCTGGAAGCTGGTTCCAGTGTTCTACTACCCTGTTGGTGAAGAAAGACTGTCTTAACCTTGTCCTGCTGTGATTAACTTTAATTTTGAATTGATGACCTCTAATTGCATCATTTCTGTTAAATTCAAACATTTCCCTTAGATATCCCTGCTCCTGACCATGAACAAATTTAAAAACCTCGATGAGATCTCCTCTCAGCCTTCTATATCTAAGTGAAAACATATTCAATTTCTTCAATCTTTCCTCATATGCCAGGTTGCCTATACCATTAACCATTTTTGTTGCCCTCTTTTGTACTCTCTCTAAGAGCCAACAATCTTTCTCATAACTAGGGGACCAAGCTTGGACACAGTATTCCAAATGTGGCCTGACATAAAATAAATTTTATATAGACACCTAAAATTGTGTGAATAGCATGTTAGGTACAATGGGTGTTGATTTGTACACTTTTCAGGGGACCTTGGCACTCCTCAATATTGGCTTTGCCTCCCCAATAATTTGGTATTATTGCAGTTTAAGGTAACCATGAGACATGTTTTACCCACACTTTAACTCCATGAAGCATGCGAGGGGATTAGGTTAGGTCAAATTATGTTAGGTTAGGCTTTCATTGTAGGTTAGACAAAAATCCTGAAATATTATGTTTGAATTAGTTTTCTCTTTTAAACAGCTCAGGCTAGATTAGGTTACATTAGGCTTTTTTAATTTGATATTTTTTTTCAGAAATAAAATTGTTTGGAAATTTCCCATAGAAAATAATTTGGTAAATTTGTCTTACAAGGTGTTTTTGGAATCTTAGGATTTTTTGGAATCTTTATATTTTAGATGATAATTTTTTCTCCGTGAACACGTAATGTTTATATAGAATGCGCCATTCGGCCACATTTTTTGATGCAATAATTTATACATCCCTCACCTGGCGCTTCTCAGACGTGATTAAATGGACATTCAACACTTCACGGAGTTGATTCAACACTTTTTCACGTGGAAAATGCTTCATTTCTGCCTCTTTGCCACATAGATGACACACCACTACTATTCCATAACAATGCCGAAAAAACTAAACACAGCACGGCTAACAGCCGGCTTCTGCTCAGTCTCGTCTTGCCTCACGACTTCCAACAAATAGCATGATAATTCATAATAAAACAGGAAAATCTAACCTAACCTAACATAATACAATCTACTCTTATCTAAACTAATATAAACTCATATATTTTCATTTAAAAACACAAGCGTTTATCATGACGGACTGCGGCTTCTGCTCGGACGGATATGTCGGCTTCTGCTCGGTCTCATCGTCTTTCCTCACGACTTCCAACAAGCAGTATGATAATTAATAATTAAATAGGAAAACCAACCTAACCTAACCTAATACAATCTACTCTTATCTAAACTAATATAAACCCATATATTATAATTTAAAAACAAGCATAATATTTATCGTGACGTCATCCGTACATCACGGCCTCAAGCCGTGCTCTGCTTAGTTTTTTTTCCGTTCTGGTGGAATAGTAGTGGTGTGTCATCTATGTGGCAAAGAGGTGGAAACTAAGCATTTTCGATGTGAAAAAGTGTTGAATCAACTGTGTGAAGTGTTGAATGTCCCTTTAATCATGTCTGAGAAGTGCCAGGTGAGGGATGGATAAATTATGCAACAAACAGAGGTGTGGCATATATGGCGCATTATGGATATTATCGCTAAGATTAACCGAGACATAAGCATTTACGGAGAAAACGAATGGTCGCATCTTCCGAATCACGTTAATAAACATTTTCCGGAAAAAAATCCTAAAATTCCAAAAACACCCTTGAAGACAAAAATACCAATAATTTTCGGTAAATTTCCAGAAACAGGTAAAATGTGATTTTTTGGATTTTTTTTTAACACGGTATTTTAACGTAAAAATCATGATGCGACCACTCATTTTCTCCGCAAATGATTACTTTTAAGTCGGCGACGGTTGATCACGTCATAATGATTTGATGACGTCATATGCATTAAGTCAGGGGAAGAAAAAAAAACCTAACCAAACCTAACCTAGACTAAGATAACGTAGCATAATATATAAAATGTATTATATCATAATATAATCTAACCTAACCTAACCTAACCGGAAAACCAGAATCGTCCGAAACAAATTTTTTCCGCCATGACGTCATCAAATATATTGAAAATAAAATAATACAGCATCGCAAGAAATTTCCGGCCCTCATTGACGGTTGCTGGCACGACGTGTTGCGCCAGGTACACACCAGGTACGGATAATTATACGCGATGTGCTATGTTTGCAGTGCAGATTATGGTCGTGTATTTGTTTGCCAACTGACACATAATTATTTGTGGAGAAAATGAGTGGTCGCATCATGATTTTTACACTAAAATACTCTGTATTAAAAAAAAGAATCCAAAAAATCGCATTTTACCTACATCTGGAATAATACCTAATTTTCTTCCTTGCATGGAAGGTTACACAGTTAGGTTAGGCTATGTTATATTTGTCCTTTATTTTGACCATTACATTTTATGTTATATAACCCAACTTCCAAAGCCCCTTTTGGGTGTTATCTTGTCTCCAAACTGAGAAGTATGCAGTTGCAGAGGAAATGAGATGTCACATCATATTAAGCATATTCGTAAACAGTGAATTGGAAAAGGAAATTCCACAAAATGAAAAATTACCTTGAACTGTAATTTACCAATAAATTCAACTTTAGCATAAGGTCCTATATGTGTTCCAAATTCATTTTGGCTCACCCATTATTTCTCTGGACCTAGGTAGGTACCTAGGTACCTAGGTAGGTACCTAGGTACTCAATCACAGGTGTTGATTTCTGAAAATTATTGTGGGGGATAGCAAAATACATGAAGGCAATGGGCAGGCTGCCCTGTTCGGCAAGCATGTATACGGTGCAGTCGGAGTAAGCGGAAAACAAGGAGCCAATCAAACGCGTCAGAGTTTCACCTCAGGCACTTTTGCTATGACGTCACACATTTGTAGTCGGTGCAGGCGGTGTAGTCGGAAAATCGCGTAAACACCGACTGCAAGTTAACTTGTGCGTGGCTGACGCAGTTGAGACAAGGCTGGAGTAGGGCTGGTTATGGCCGGGGAGGTAGATACATACTTCCAGGAGGATTTCACGCATTAAGTGGTCGCCGGTTAAAGTATGCACCCTTAAGCCCAAATAATCAATCAACCAGATTGTTTCGTCCTTTTGGTCATTACAGCCTTGTTCTTCCAAAGAGCTGTGCAGAAATCAAATGGCTTTAACTCAAGGTTACTTGCCATTTACATTGGCCTTTGGTATTTCTGTAAAGACATAAAGACATAAAAGATCAGTGCAACTATGAGCCACAAGGGCCCTTCTTGGTTGCACTCTGGACACTGAACCAGTTGCCCACCAAATCCGTTGATCAACCGTCCGTGGAATACAGAAAAAATGAGCCCTCTATTCTGATAATGATTGTCTATGCTGTTTTTAAAGGTGTTCAGTGTGCTGCTACTGACAATGGTTTCTGGCAGCTGGTTCCAGTGTTCTACTACCCTGTTGGTGAAGAAATACTGTCTTAACCTTGTCCTGCTGTGATTCACTTTAATTTTGAATTGATGACCTCTAATTGCATCATTTGTTAAATTCAAGCATTTCCCTGAGATATCCCTGTTCCTGACAAACACATTTTATAGACCTTGAGATCTCCTCTCAGCCTTCTATATCTCAGTGAAAACATATTCAATTTTTTCAACCTTTCCTCATATGCCAGGTTCCCTATACCATTAACCATTTGTGTTGCCCTCTTTTGTACTCTCTCCAAAAGCCAACAATCTTTTTCATAACTAGGGGACCAAGCTTGGACACAGTATTCCAAATGTGGCCTGACGAAACAATCAACCAGATTGTTTTGTCCTTTTTGGTCCTTACAGCCTTGTTCTTCCAATGATCTGTGCAGAAATAAAATGGCTTTAACTCAAGGTTACTTGTCATTTACATTGGTCTTTGGTATTTCTGTAAAGACAAAGACATAAAAGATCAGTGCAACTATGAGCCACAAGGGCCCTTCTTGGTTGCACTCTGGACACTGAACCAGTTGCCCACCAAATCCGTTGATCAACCGTCCCTGGAATACAGAAAAACAAGCCCTCTATTCTGATAATGATTGTCTATGCTGTTTTTAAAGATGTTCAGTGTGCTGCTACTGACAATGGTTTCTGGCAGCTGGTTCCAGTGTTCTACTACCCTGTTGGTGAAGAAATACTGTCTTAACCTTGTCCTGCTGTGATTCACTTTAATTTTGAATTGATGACCTCTAATTGCATCATTTGTTAAATTCAAACATTTCCCTGAGATATCCCTGTTCCTGACGAACACATTTTAAAGACCTTGAGATGTCCTCTCAGCCTTCTATATATCAGTGAAAACATATTCAATTTTTTTCTCAATCTTTCCTCATATGCCCGGTTATGCCAGCCAACAATCATATGCCAGCCAACAATCTTTTTCATAACTAGGGGACCAAGCTTGGACACAGTATTCCAAATGTGGCCTGACATATGCACAGTAAAGCTTCCTGATGACTTCCTCACTTTTGTATGATACATTCCTATTTATTGTCCCAAGTATTTTTAGTACCTTCTTCCTGGCTTCTTTGGTCTGTTCTGATGCCTGCAATTTTGTGTTCAAAATAACACCTAAGTCCTCCTGCTGAGTCACAGATAGTACTTGGCCACCCATCAAGTATGGAGCCTTCATATGCTGCCTACCTACATGCATGATTTTGCACTTTTCAAAATTAAAGAAGCCCTGTAGAAGCCCATTAGCACAAATTGGAGAAAAACATATGGACTGGATGTGCTGAGGATTACCTAGCAGCTTATTCATCTACCATTTATTTAGTAAATCACATGTAGGCAAGATATTCCCTATTTCATGTCACACCATTGCATTGGCACAATGGATGATGCAGAATCCTTTTGTGACAGTGATATTACACAATTCAGCATCAGTAAGTTTTAGGAAATGCAACATCAATGGGCTTTAGGTGACCTAACATCAGTGCATTTTATAGTACCCAACATCAGTAGGTTATAGCCTACAGGCAAACCAACATTATGAAGTTTTTGGTGATTGAACATCGGAAGGTTAGGTTTTTACTTGCAAGTTTGCATTTTTCTTCATTGTATATATCCCCACCAAAGATTTATGTTCAATCCCACACCTTTCCCATCTTTTAGTGGCGAAGAGGGAATCGCATGTATCTTCATGGTTAAACATGTTTTTGTGGTGTTTTTATAGTACTTGAGTGAAATTGACATTTTGTTGGTGAACTGACTACTTATTGAGATATAAGTACTTTAATTTCAACTGCTTATATCTTAAAAATTTGTCATTTACCAATAAAATGCAAATTAAATTCATTCAAATCATCAGAAAGCATCATACAAATATTTTTTTTGCAAATTGGTGTATGGGCTTCTATGCATTTATGTCAGCTTTTGACACTGATGATGTAGATCTGGCATGAAAATTGGTCACTGGGAAATGGTACCATCAGCTCAGGATTTCATTTCTGGAAATATGGCACCTGTAAAATGCTATTGTCCTTTGTGAAGCCAGAAGACCAAGGCTCTCATCTAGCATACAGCTGGAGGTGCATCATGTGCACCAGGTAGTACAAAAGAAGGTACACCAACTCCTGGAGGAAGAGGTACATCTGGTGCCACAATCCTGGGGAGAAAAATCAGAAAAAGGCATGGAATGGACTTGAAGATTGCCTAGCATCAGCATCTACTGTTTCTTCAGGAACTAAATACCAGCAAGATATTCACGGCTTAAAATCACATCAATCAGCAGATGCATCAGAACCTGTGGACTCCTTTTGTGACAATGATGAGGCATCCCAGCAGCCAGACAATGCAGGCAATCATCACAACACACCTATTGTGGTGAAGTGTAAGGGTGTTATAGGGTGACACTTCACAGGGAAAATATTGTCACTGATTTCAATAGCGATGGTCTGAATTCAGCAGGAAAAAAAACTTGCTGAGCAGAGGGTGCACTCAAGCATTCTGGAATGCCACCTCCATAGTTCAAAGCTAAATGGCAAAGCTGAATATTTGGTCTCATTGGAAAGGGGGAAATTAATTATTGGGATCCAGTGCATACAAAGTGACACCCCCAGATTCTGAGTAGATCCTTTCCAGTCATTGCCAGTACTATTGCACCGTAAGGTATCCACAAGACAAGTTTTACACATCTTACCACCATTCATGAATTCTACATTACCTGAAAGTGCAAATTTACCTAATTTCCATGACTAAATGTTAGATGCCTGAATTCAAAACGCCAGGTTTCGCCGTTCCTAGGTTCCTCCCCTTATTTTACTTCCTCGGACGCCCATGTCGAAAACTGCACGTATATATTAACTGCGTAACCATCCATCATCCACCCATCTTCACTCATCGTCAATGTTTCCAAACGCATCATCCAAAATCTTAACAAAGGCAGGAAGCAGCTGACTTTCATCAGCATCAGTCATAGTCACAGGTTCTAGATACTGATTAAGCTGGAGTTATGTCTCACAACCATAAAGTTACAAATTCTACCAAAAAAAACAAGCGGGACCGACCCAACACGACTTTATCTGCGGATTGAGCACCGCGCCCGCAATTGCACCACAAACGTCTCATCTCTCTCACATTTGTCGACTGCAAGCGCAAAATTGTGTTCGGTGTGACGTCATAGTTCCGTTTACTCCGACTGCACCGTATACATGCTTGCCGAACAGGGCTCTAGGTCAGGTTTTTTACTTGATTTTTTGGGCGAAAAAATAGTTGGTTGGAAATTTTCAATTTTCAGCAAAATAATTTGGTTTCTTGCATGGAAGGTCATGCTAGATTATTACGTGTAAAGAAAATATACGACCTTCAATATACCAGGAGGTGCTGAGTTGATATCAAAAGTAACGATAAAGGCTATATTGTATTACTCAACGTTTCGGCCAGGGGCCATCGTCAGGAGTGATGAAGAAAGCTCCAGCTTAAAAAATCGAAAAAGGCATGCGGGAAATAGCGTGCAAAAAGATACGTGGAATGTAGAAAAGCCTCCTCAGTGGTGCAGACACTCACAGAAACTCCAAACAAGAAACAAACTATGTCAAGAAGGAATCTTCTGAGAAAGCCTGAGCCATGTGTACATATACATATCGATACATATACTCACGCACATATATATACATATGTTCAATGTAACGCGTAATATATACTATATATAAAATATGTTGATGTATATTTTATGTGATATACCAAGACGTCGTTTGCGTGTTTAGTTGCGTCCGTAGATTACGTATATTTCTTGTTTGGAGATTCTGTGTCTGCACCACTGAGGAGGCTTTTCTGCATTCCACGTGTCTTTTTGCACGCTTTTTCCCGCGTGCCTTTTTCGATTTTTGTAAGCTGAAACTTTCCTCATCACTCCTGACGATGGCCCCTGGCCGAAACGTTGAGCAATAAAATATGGCCTTTATCATTATTTTTTGTATCAACTCAGCACCTCCTGGTATATTGAAGGTCGTATATTTTCTTTACACGTAATGTCTAAAACCCAGGAGCATCTAAGAGCCATTTTACGTTGTATTAAACAGGCTAGGTTATGTTAGGTTATGTTACATAATTTTTCCTTCGTTTTTAACTTTACTTTTTACCCAACTCAAAGCCCCTTTTTGGGTGTTATTTTGCCTTCCAACTGAAAGTACACATTTGCAGAGGAAATAGGTCATCATATCATGTTCACACATTCATAAACATTGCATTATAAAAAGAAATTCCAAGATATCAGAATTTACCTTAAATTGCAAATTTACCCCAACCCCACAAATGGTAAGCTCTGCAGTTGGCAACAGTCTATCTTCTCATTGCCTGTCAAATCCAGAGAAGCTGTTCTTAAGGGGTTTTGAATAGTTGGAGCTGGACAAATTTCACATACCTCGATGAGATGTTCCTGGTTGTGAGCCATTGTATCATCATCACTGGAATTATCAATTGGAATAGCAAATTTAAGGCAATCATGTCCCTCTGTGGTTTGCATGACCCTGACTGTGTTACATGACTGGGATGCTTGGTACCCACAAGGTATGCTACACTTCAAACAAATTACCTCAGTGGGAATAGCACAATGTTGCGTAAAAACCCACATTTTGGGCATTCTTCCAAAAAGAAAGAGCAATTATATTTCAATGAGGTAGTAGGTCATAACTGTCACACAGTGAATACATTTCCACTTCAATACAATTATTTGTCTAAAAGGTTTCATCTTCATGTAAATAGTCTCAAGAAGTTCAGAAGAAATAAACAAATTGAGATATAAGAAATGAGAAAGATCCTAACCTAACATACACAATAATTACAAACCAAATAGCATATGCAAAACAATAACACAAGGGCTGGAAGATACTGTTCATTCCAACTGCTGTAACATGGCATCCCAGTCAAATTTGTCAAGGGTGACCAAGTGTATCAGTCTGATGTTGAGACTGTTTGCTGCCTCGTGTTAGTTGAGTGTATAGAGTGTGAATTAATGTGGGATTTATATGATGGCATATATGGCTTGTGTTGGGGTTTCATTACATTCTTTAGTTACAATATTGTTTGACTATGCTTGGCTTTTATTTCTGCTTCATGTCTATGCACTTTTTCTGTAGTGGGTACTACATCAAATTCTTCCTTTTATGGGGGGCAGAAGGGTGGTTGTAAGCAATGCCACTTTGTCTGATGATTCGTGAGCCAAAATGTGGCTGTGTTCTAGTTGTTACCCAGGGCTTCATAACATAATTAACTATTGTGTGGAAGAATAATCATAGTGAAGTTTTTTTGGGTGCTGCAGTGTCCTGACTGAATTTATTTTTCCAAAATGTGAGGATGATTATGATTTGGTTCGGGCTTTGCAAATATTCATGTTCACTAAGTTTGAAAAACTCACCAGCATTGGGCAGCTTGTGGCCTGAATTAACTGATACAACATTTTCATCATACAATTCCCCTAGCTTTTCCGCAAATCGTGAATGAAGGTCGGTTTAGCTAAGAATGTGGCGACATTGGGAGCGGAGGGGGGGGGGGAATGTCCCCGATTGCAGGAGCGTCACTACTGGGGAGCTCCAAGATCTGTTCCCCTGGAACCCCCACGGTAACTCCCGTCCCCTGCCAATGGGAAAGCTTTCCCAAACTTTTAACATTTCGCCCATGTGGCGTGCCTGGCCGTGCCCCCCCCCCCCCCGGAAAAAAAATCCCGATGGTTCCGAAAATCCCCCTGGCTCTCTCCCCGTGGATTCGCATCTGGGCTTCATTTTCGTTCCGTCCCTCCTTCCATTGCAAGCTTCTCAGCGCTGTATTGGACAATGAGTATATTGGATATTGGACATCCCTCACCCTCCCAGACTGCTTGCGCTCCTGCCGACTACTGCGCATCATTATTTGTTTTGCTTAACTGTGCACATATATATGTAGACGGGTGACGTCATGGTCCCGCGAGTCGCCTTCGCGACGCGTGCCTTCCCATTGGCTTGTTGGTTTCGTGCCAAAACACCCCGGCCGCGGTAAGTGTGAGAATAAAGCTGACCGCTGGCGGACGTGCGGTCCGCCCGCGCGGTGTGAACTTTAAATCGGTCATACGTGTTTGGAATTCGGACCCAGCGACTACATTGGCGGCGGCGGTGGGATTGACAGCTTTCGGATCGTCTGACTCGCACGACAGGAGCCAGATGACTCGATTGAGTGTTGTGGCGGACTGAGGACTGAGGAGCGGAGGATTTGCGTCGTCGGAATCCTGTCGTAACGGTGTGTAGTGACACTTATGACATGGCTCGGTGTGACGCGCGAGTATAGCCACTTACACAAGAGGATGGCGTGCAAGAGATGAGTTGGGGAGTCTCAAGGAAGATGAACGGCCATGGGAAGATGGCGGCTCGGCCGGTAAAGAGTCCGGTGATGGTGCTTCTGTCGCCTGGCAACGGTAGACTGCAGCAAAGCACCTTCAGTGCTCGTTGCGCGGCAGCTGGCGGGAGTCGCGAAGGTGCACGGCCAAGGCAAGATGGCGACCCGGCCAGGTAAAGTTGGGTGAGGGTGCTGCTGTCGCCTAGCAACGGTAGACTGCAGCAAAGCACCTTCAGTGCTCGTTACGCGGCAGCTGACTGGAGTCGCGAAGATGCACGGCCATGGCAAGATGGCGACCCGGCCACGTAAAGTTGGGTGAGGGTGCTGCTGTCGCCTAGCAACGGCAGGCCGCAGCAAGGCGCCCCCAGTGCTCGTCTTCGCGCCAGCTGACAGACAGGACTCGTCGCTAGCAACGGGCGATTTTCAGCGTCGGAACTGTGAGTGCCTTGTCAAGGCGAGGAATATATGTCGTCAGTGAGGCGTGTCGCATGATTCAAGTCGAGCCAGATTCGTTTGGATATTGGAAGTGTCGAGTGATGAGTTATAAGCCGTGTTCACAAGCCTGTTGTCTGGTTGAAGCCCAGTAGGTACTAGCAGAATGGAACCCAGGTTTGCGATCGTTGGTATGCCAAGTTTCGACGGAGATGGCTCGATGCAGATATTTTTAGACGACTATGAGAGGAGGGTAGCCGAACTAGAGCTCCGAGTTCAGACTAGAATCAGGTCTAGTGGACCTGTGCGTAGGCCGCAAAAGTGCTACGCCTGTGGCCAGCCTGGTCACATGAGGTATAACTGTGACAAGCGAGATGTTAGGTGCCCGAAGTGCGGCTGCCAGGAGCACGTGCCAGAAGTGTGTGGGAGGTATTCGGGAAACTCGCGGGTCCACCTGAGGGGCTATGGGGTACCCGGACCCAGTCAAAGGCCGTGAGGAGTAAGCTGGGAGGATGTGATCCCGGAAGGGACAAAGGGACCTGGAGAGAAACCGAGTGAGTGAGGTCGATTATTGGATACGTCTGCATGGGACCAGACAGGCGATTCTAGTGCATCATAGCAGGCTGCAACCAACGACCGCTCAGGTGACCAGGGATGCAGTGCCTGGATGTACAGCTGGCGTAACAGACACGCCAGCAGGACGCGGCTTGAGTATGGATGATGAGAGGCAGGGCGTCGGGTAGCCGCCCGCCCCGCCCCGGCGTCCGGGGCTGGGTCACCCGCACCACCCGTTCGATGTGGCATATTCCGACCTGGCGTGCTGGAATCTGGAGGCGAAGGGGTTCACATCCTTCCTCCGGAAGCACCGCTCTCGGAACTCGCATCGTTGGGGAAAGTGGGCATCTCGGCGCGGATGCGTTAGCGGCTGGTGGTGCCGACAGTAACAGCGGCGATCTGGGTCCCACCCAAGCAACTTCCGTTCAGAAGGAAGAAGGGGATGGGTGCCCCACTGTCAGGAGAGAACCGGCGTTGGTGGGCACTGCGGTTAGCTTAGGAATATAAAGCCCTGATGTTGTCCCATCCGTGGAGGGGGTGGGGTCAGAGACAGGTGATCCCGGGCCTGGACTTCCCCCGAGTGTACCGCCAACTGTGTTGCGACGATCGAGTCGGGCTAAGCGAGCTCCTGGTTGGGTGTTGTTAGAATAGTCGTTAGTTACAGTGTGTGTGATGTGAGGTTGCGCGATGTTAGATTAAGATGCTAGTGTACGAATTGTTGTTAGAACAGCCGCTGGTTACAGTGTAAAACGTGTGTGATGTGAGCACCTGGTTGCGCGATGTTAGAATAAGATGCTAGTGTACCAATTGTTATAACTAGAGCGTTGGGCGGAAATGAGGATCCCGCCGGGGATGCGTTAGTGGATGGGCGGTTTGTTTCGGGTCTACACCACATTGTGAAACTGTGTAATGTCTGTGCGGATTGTGGAACGCTTCAGTCGTTGGGGCGCTTATGGCGAGTGCTAGATGCCTTGTGCTGAAATCTAGTACGTACCCTATTAAGACTTGCGACGGTCTTGCGCAGTTGTGACATCAGTCTTTATGTTGCGGATAAACCCTTTGCCATGCTGCTGACGACCACTTGAGACGATAGTTCGAACAGCGTGGCGATACATCGTGTGCCATTTCGCTCCGGTGTCATGTCTAGGTCATGTGCGTTGAGTGCGTGTGTACTCCTTTTTTTCAAGGTTTATAGAGTGTAGACGGGTGACGTCATGGTCCCGCGCGTCGCCTTGGCGACGCGTGCCTTCCCATTGGCTTGTTGGTTTCGCGCCGAAACACCCCGGCCGCGGGGAGTGTGAGAATAAAGCTGACCGCTGGCGGACGTGCGGTCCGCCCGCGCGGTGTGAACTTTAAATCGGTCATACGTGTTTGGAATTCGGACCCAGCGACTAGCGGGGTCGCTGGGTCCGAATACAATGAAATACAATGAAATGAAAACATCTGGCAGGCGGGTCAATGTTTACCTTGCTTGCATGGACTCGATCATGCATGCTTGGAATGTAGCGTGTTTCACATGGGACATTTAGAACTGTGTGTTTCCCTTCTTGTGACCGATGTCTTTACTTTGATGAACAGCGGGGATGAATATGAACTGGGGTGGGGGGGGTGAACATGTTCCCCCAGAACCGGTTAACATTACACCCATGTGCACGGGAATAGACTAAGCGCACGTTGTGGTTTGGCCCTCGGTTAATATGTCTGACCTGTGTTGTCCGTGTTGTGTGTTGTCCGTTTGAGCGACTTCCGGTGTTCTTCATCCTACACGAAAGCAATTTGTTTCAAGTTCGCTTAACCCGCGCCGTCTCGGGGGGGTTGATAACGCCCCCCCGTACGGTTTTCCGCGGATAGTGAAAGAACAGCGCACCGCAGCGCGCCGAAATTTGGCTCACCTTTTCCCACGTCAATTTGGCATGTTGTGTCATAATTGTGAGGTCAGGTTATCTAGGGTCAACGAGTTAGTCAAGGTCAAGTGAGGTCACCTCCAGAAATGTTCAACCAGTCATCACACTTTAACGGATGGAGATATTTCAATGAAACTTTCAGCGTTTGCTTATTTTTGGGGACGAAACAAAACGCACCAACTTATTATTTTTGTTCCGTTTTTTATTACTTATTAGTTTTGCATATTTGCCCATAAGAGCTAAAATTGAAGATTCTAGCTGAAGTAAACATTTTTTATGAGAGCAAGTTGACTTCGAACAACATTTGTTTCGGTCCACTCCACCCATTAGAAAAAAAAAATTAAAGAAAATTGAAACCTAAAAAACTTGAAATTTCAAACAAACAAATTGATTTTTGGGTGGGAATAAATATGAGGGCCATGGTCGATTTCGACTTCATTTCCTGATTCCAAATAATTTGTTTTCTTCAAATCTCCCCCAAAATGATCTCCCCAGAGCCAAAGATACGGCCCTGGTTAAGTTACCGCCCCCTTAGCGGCAGGAGGTTCCCCTGGAGGAGCCGCATGAAGCCCTTGAGGAATCCGACTGCAACCCTGCACCCTACCCCCATAGATAAGGCCCGATCAGAGAGTAGACCCTCCTTCCGGGACACCCGGACAGCCTCCTCCCATCGAAGTGCGTCCCATCCTTTCAGCCTCACCCCCAGAAGGTAAGGTTCGTATGAAGAAAACCCCTCTTAGATCCAGGCCTCCCCCTACAAAAAAAAAGTATGGCTGCGTCGTTGTCATGTGCTGGCTTATGCCGATTCGTGGCATGGCTTGAGGTCTCTTCCCGCTGAAGACCAGTGGGAAATGTATTTCGACGGACAATCCTGATCCGATCTACACTGACTTCAAGCTAAATACCGTAAACGTCCTGTACATTGTTTCCATGCAGGTCTCAGGCATCATGCAACAATTTCACAATGATACATGGATGCGTCCATGCACGGGCCTTCAGGTAATCGGATGGAGCGCGTTAGTTAATTTAAAGCTAGCAATGTCTGTGAATGCACTCAAAATACTAATGCCAACCTTTCCCAGGCTGCGAGGGTGGCTGCTCCTTCAGCGCCGCTCCGAGTCCAGCGCGTCGCCTTCACATACGCCTGTGACCCTATCGCTATAAAGTAAGTGCCGCGAGAGGGAAGTCCTTCACATACTGCATTCCCTAGCCTGAGCTTGTGATCTCACGCTGATAACAACGACATTGTTCTGAAGGAAAAAGACGTGCCTACAAATTTTGGTTCGTTACTGGAAAGAAAACAACGTTTATTCAGAGCAATTACTTTGCATCGTGCGCGCCGCCCGCCCCATATCCATTCGTAGTTACGGTGCGGAGGGTGATGCATCTGTTACGCCATAAGGCAACCTGCGCAGAAAGGTGCGCAGAAGCTTATGATTTTACCTCTGTATACGGCCTTGGGCCAGTGGATGTGCATATAACCCTTCGCTGATTCGCTCGGACGTTCTACGTCTACCTGCAATCCTTGAAGCGCCTACAGCACTGCACGCGATCGGTGCGAAGACACGGTTAGATTCACCAGCTCCAGCCACCTGCCACCAACACTACACTACACGACACCGGACCACAAGACCTACACAACCTCCCTGCACAACGGCCTCACCTCTCATGCCCCCCTCTTTTCACTACTACCCAGTAGCGCAACCAGGGGAGGGGCCATGCCCCCTCTTTTCACTACTACCCAGTAGCGCAACCAGGGGGGGCCAGGCCATGCCCCCCGAAATTTGTTTGGGGCCCGCTCCGAGCCAGGGGCCCGCGAAGCGGGCACCTGGCTCGGAGTGGGCCACCCTACTCAGAGCCCTGGCTAGGGGCCCGCGAAGCGGATCTGTGGCTCGAATCAGGGGCCCTTTGAACCAACTGAAAATCTGGGGGCCCGTTTTAACCAGGGCCCGCCTCGAACCGGGGCCCCTGATAAAGGAAAAGTGCTTTTATTTCTGCGAAGTTTTACAAACATAGGGGTCCGCTCAAAAGTAAGTGCATGTTTTCCGCAGACTTTTTTAAAACATGAGGGGGGCCCGCTTGCGAGGGGGCCCGCTCTCCAACCCTGCCCCCCCCCCGAACTGAAATCCTGGTTGCGCCACTGCTACTACCTACCTACTCCTCCCTACTCCACCTGAACTACAAGACTTCAGTGCAGTGCGCCATCTTCGTCATCACCTCGGCTACCTCTACGCTTCATCGCCGCTACTTCTACAAGCTACATCTACGCTCTACCGCCTACCTCTACAACCTGTATATACGGCTATCGTCTTTCTGCTACAAGGTCAGTCCGGCGGTGCCGCCACTCCCTCCCGCCCCGGGCTCCCTCCACCCCACTCCCCGACTTTCCCTCTAGTGCCCTCTGCACGATCTTTATCTGATCTGTCTGACCGTGCTCTCTTCACGCACATTCTCCGATTTCTTTGTGTTCTCTTCGACTATTCTGCCCCTCTGTTACAATCTGTCTGGCTCTCTTCACGCCCTTCTATACCCTCCGCCAACTATTGTACTGTTCACTGTTGCACACACACCTGCCACAACGCACCTTTCCCCAACACCACACACATCATAAACACATACAACAGCCCACGTACCCACAGAACCATGGCCAACGACACCACACCCACAGGCGAATTTTGCATCTGCCGCCGGGGAGACGGGGAGTCCATGGGCTCCCTCGACCCCTGGCGTGTGGATGAGGAATTCGCCACCTACACGGGAGCGCCCCTACACGCCAAGCTACTTAGGTCAGGGGCGCTCCTCATTCAAGCACACAACAACATCGACGCACGCCTCCTACCTAACATGCACGCCATCCTCAACATCCCGGTCACCATCACCCCTGCCACACACCTCAACATTTCACAAGGGACCATTATGGCCAGAGAGCTGGCCGGTATATCGGCGGACGTCCTAGTCGAGAGGCTCCTCGACCAGGGCGTCACCGCCGTGTACCGGCCGGCCCCTAGGAACACACGCAGCATAGGACTCCACATACTCACATTTAACACACGCACACCACCAAAACACATTAAAGCCGGATACATTAGGTACGAAATCAGTCCACGTGCACCCCTCCCGCGACGCTGTGCCAAGTGCCAGCGCTATGGCCACTCAAAGGGGGGGGGGGGGGTGCCACAGCACCACACACACATGCTGGAACTGCGCCCAGCCACACCCCACTGACCAGTGCACAAGCGGCGAGCGCCACTGCGCCGTCTGCGAGGGGGACCACGCGGCGTCGGACGGGGGCTGCCCCCGGTGGCGGGCGGAGCGCGAGGTGCTCCGCCGAGTCCATCTCGAGGGCATGTCCCTGTCCGACGCCAGGGCAGTGGTCTTCGGCCCGCGGGCGGCGTGGCCAACTCGCCGCACAGAGCCGGGGAACCACACATCAGCGCCACCACTCTCTTACACAGAATACCCGGCTCTCCCCACACTAACACCACGCAAGCAGAACACAAACACAAACTCACAACGAACAGACACACCAACACCGACCAACACCAACACACACAAGAAACACCCCGCGACGCCAGGACACCCCACTACCTACAGACCACTCCAAGCACCACCACCTATCCCAAACCGCTCACAGGTACTTACTCCACCCTGCCACCCTCCACCGCCACCACCCTGCCAACCAGAAGCCTCAACATCCCCAACTTCACACACATCGACCATATCACTGGCACAACACTCGCACACAGACACCGGATCAGAGCAAACGGACACCGATCACACCACAACCGACTCAGACATCACAATCCCCTTCAACCCAACACCAACACCACCCCCACTCAACCACAAGAACCTCATAGGCCCACGAAAAGCACCACCAAAAACAATCCCCCAACAGACCACTCACTCGTGCCAACACCCACAGACAATGAACACAATACTACAATGGAACACGCACGGACTCATTAGACACTGGCCAGAATTCAAACACTACGCACTACAAACAAACCACACTGCACTATGCATACAGGAAACACACTTCAAACCCCATGACCCATATCAATTTAGCATCCCTCACTACACGCTACACAGACAAGACACACACAACACACACAGATCAGGCGGAGTATGCACATACATTAGGAATACAACTCCGCACCGCCTGATACAATTCAACACCACAGCAGACATATTACTCACTGAAATCCACCTACACAACACAGCTTACACACTCATTAACATATACGATCCCCCCTCGCGAACCACAGAAACCCTCTCGGAATTAAACAAGGCACTCGATCAAATTAACACCCCCCGTCATTCTCACAGGAGACTTCAACTCGCACCACCCACTATGGGACACCCGCCCAACACGACCCGACCACAGAGCCCTCACACTCATCACACTGGCTACACAACATAATCTCACAGTACTCAACACCGGATCACCAACATACCTCGTCCCAATTAACCCCACCCTCCCCACTACCCCTGACGTAACCCTGGCATCCTCACGCATAGCCCTTACCCTATCATGGACATCCGACCCCGATCCTCATTTCAGTGACCACGCACCCATAACCATCACCTTTAACCAAATCCCGACCACCGGCCCACCACATCCACCCACGGGCCGATGGAACCTCAAAAAAGCATCCTGGACACCCTTTTCAGAATCTATAGCAGCACAAACAGCACACAACCCACACCTCACACCAGAACAATTTGCACACATCCTCATCACCACAGCACACCAACACATACCACAAACAAAACCACGCCATCAACACAAACCTCGCGCGGCACCCTGGTGGAGCGACGAATGCCACCGGGCGATCCGCGCGAGGAACCACGCACGACACAGACACGAAAGACACCGCACACCAGAAACACTCACAGTATACAAACAACTCAGAGCAGCCTGCAAAAGAACCATTAAAAATGTCCAAAAAAACTCCTGGAATAAATTTTGCACCCAATTTAACAGATTCACTCCTCTCGGCGAAATTTGGACACTTCTTGGAACATTCCAACATCGACAAAGACCACAAGCCAAAGCCATCACACTCATACACAACAACGTCACCACCACAGATCCACAAAGAATAGCAAACATTTTCGCACACAACTATCACATTAGGTCATCCACACTCGCACGACACCCCCCACCACCAATCAGACACACACGGCCACACCTTTACAACACTAGGTTTACACTCACAGAATTACAAATAGCAATCGCACAAACAGGAAACACAAGCGTAGGACCAGACAACATACACTATTCATTCTTCAAACACCTACCAACACAAGCACTACAAACATTACTGGACACCTACAACACCGCATGGACAACACATACATACCCACAATCTTGGCTACACGCTCTGCTCATTCCTATCCCAAAACAAAACACAGACCGAACCCTATGCGACTCCTACCGCCCTATCGCACTAACCAGCTGTCTCCACAAACTCTTTGAACGCCTTGTCAAAAAACGCCTCCTCTACATTATTCAAACACAAAAACTAATCTCTCCTATACAATCAGGCTTTCTCCCTAACCGCTCCTGTCTTGACAACCTCACCTACCTCACCACTCACATCCAGGAAGCGGCGGCAAAGAAACGTACCACCGTCGCCGTCTTCCTGGATCTCAAACAAACCTATGACACTATCAACATCACAGCACTCTTACAGCACCTATACAACCTAGACATACAAGGAAGACTACTACACTACCTACATTTCAACTTACTAAACAGATCATTTCAAGTCAAAATTGGGCCCCACACGTCAGACATTAAATTCCCCACGACCGGCTTAATGCAAGGCTCCGTTCTAAGTCCCCTTCTCTTCATTCTAGGCCTAAACTCACTCATCACTGACAACTTCCCGACCAAAATAGCAATTTACGCAGATGACATAGTAATCTAGACATCATATTCTAATATAGAAACACCCATACAACGCATTAGGAACAGCTACAAAGAGCACTATCAAACAGTTAAAATCCCATTATAAAGGTGGTTAGTTTCCTTTAACTTACACATAGCACCACACAAATCGAAGTGCATGCTATTTGGCTACACTCGATACACAAACTTACAACCACTAAAGATAGACTACACACCCATACCATTTGTAACTACAACAAAATTCCTAGGTATCACATTAGACCCACGACTTACCTTTCGGCCACACATCTTAGACATCCACAAACGCGCATCAAAACGAATAAACATCCTCCGAGCACTTTCTGGCACAAACTGGGGATCCGATCGAAACACACTTCTAACTCTCTACAAATCACTCATTCGGCCAATTTTGGAATACGGATCCCCACTCTTCGAAAACGCAGCGAAATCAAACATCCACCTACTAGACACACTACAACACCAATGCCTAAAAATAGCCACCGGAGCATATATCACTACACCTTATCTCGCACTGCCCATATACAACCACATACCAGAACTCAAACACAGACGCACAGAAGCACTACTTAGATATCACTACAAAACACAACTTGTCAAACACCACCCATGCACGGAAGCACTCAAAATCCGCACCAAACGCAGACACATACTCATGAACGCACCACGACTCAAAACCACAAGATCTCGCATACACCAACACGCAAATAGTCTACAAATCACACTCCCCACAGCACAACCACTCCCACCACCCACAACATAGTGGAAACACCAAACACCCACAACACACTTCCTCATAGACAAACCGAAACACACATACACAGACGCAGAAATACAACAACTCTTCCTACAATTCACATCACAATATGCAAATCACAACATCATCTACACAGACGGATCTAAATCACATACACAGCAGACGGGCACAGCGGCGGTGCTGTATCCCAATACAGCTCCGCCCCGAGTCATCTTACGTGCCCGTCTGCACGACACAGCATCCACATACACAGCAGAACTCTATGCAATCTTCTCGGCATACTCCACCATCTATAACACACAAATGAAACACAATATCATAGCCACAGACGCAAAATCAGCACTACAAAGCATAACACCATACACCAAATTCAAACACCCACTCATTCCCAAAATACTCTACATACATAACAAACTAAACATCCAACAACGCCCACTACTTCTCTGGATCCCAAGCCACACAAACATACACGGTAACGAACACGCAGACACAGAAGCAAACCTAGCCACGACACTACAACAAACCACGCAATGCCCATACTCAAAATCAGATTACTACCCCACAATACGCCAAGCACTCAACAAACACATACAACAAACCTGGGACACAACAATAACACAACTCCACGAAATACACCCCAAACACGAACAATGGCACTCCATCAACCAACGCACCAGACAAAAAGAACGTACACTAACACGCATACGAACAGGACACACAGCACTCACACACTCCTACCTCATCCTACGACAACAGCGACCACAATGCACAACATGTCACCGAATACTCACAATCAAACACATACTCATTTACTGCACCAAATACAACCACCAAAGACAACATATCACCAACTATTGCGCCACACACAACATCCCACTAAACCTCACTACTCTCCTCAACGACGAACATCCAGCACTACACGAACATGTCTTCCACTTTCTCTCTATCACACGCATACTCGAACAACTGTGAAAAGGGGGGAAAAAATGAAATAAAAACAAAAAGATATGTTAGAAAAGAAAAAGAAAAAAATGAACAAAACATCCCAAAACGAACAGAAAAACATGATACTGCTTAAAAGGAAAAGAAAAGAAAGAGAAAAGAAAAACAATTTACCCCAAAGACTGATTCTTGCAATGTTAAAACCATGGCGATGACCCCCCCCCACTACACCCCATACCCCAACTTGGCACCGTCCGGACTGGCAGATCTTCGCAACTACCTCATCTTCGGACTTCGACCAGCTACTGTACTCCTGCTCAACTCAACTCTACTCAACACACTCCAAGCTCCAAGACGTCTACAACTCCACTCTGACAACGCTCAACAAGTCAACCCCCTCTTCCACTCCCAGACTAATCCTCCTACCATACTCTGCACACCTTCTTACCTACCAATGCCAATACCTCCGCCAAACACCAAGAAACAGCCGACATCACCACACGGTGGCAGGCTGGCCAAATTCACACACACACACACACACACACACACACACACACACACACACACACACACACACACACACACACACACACACACACACACACACACACACACACACACACAGTGGATGTCTTCCAGTCGAGGCCCGGGAACGACCGGTAGAGTTTTGTCCTTCAATCAGCTGTTGGCAGTGGTATGATTGTAGTGCTATTTGGCGCATATGTGCAAATCGGTGGCATTCTCGGTCCCTTGCTCCGATCTTGCACGTAGCAGTGCCGATATTTTTATTAATTGATAACTTACTTGCTGTTGTGAAAGCCCAATGAATCCTATTGTGCAGTAGCTATTGGAGGATGAATAAAGTACGCTGAAAGCTATGCTTTCTGATTCCGACTCCGACCGGGAAGCTGACGCACAGTGGATGACGATGGCCTGTGCTGCTTCAGGAGCTCAAAAGCATATATTCCATGGGCGGATTCAGACATTTTCAAGGGCGGGGGAGGCAGGTTCCCGTCTGGAGGGGAGTCATTTCCTCGGAGGGGCTCTGTTGCGGAAGTCCCTTGACGCTCTCGTTCAGGAGAATATTAATTAAGCGGGGGAAGGGGACTGCATTGGGGCATACTGAATGAACGTCTTTTACTCTGAGAGGGGCAACTTGGGACGAAACACCGCTTAGCGAGGGCCACTCGAGTAGTACGGTGTACTCGGCGGGTTACCGTTTGAGCAGTGGTGATGTTCTCTGTATTTTTGAGGGGCAAGTGCCACTTAATGTTGGTTTTCCCTATCCCAATAATTTTAACTGCTAACATTGGACCATAGGGAGTGTGCCCTCCAATCTATTTGGGCCTGGCCACTGCCTTCATATATTTCCCCGAATAGTTTGCATAAATATCAACGCCTGTACGTCAGAGGGAAGCCACCTTCCCATGTGGAGTGCACACGGATCTCCTCCATCAGCCACTGATACATACATGGATGCAAAAAAAGGATGCACACCAGGAAGCATGCGAATTATATATATGTATATATATATATATATATATAGATATATATATATATATATATATATATATATATATATATATATATATATATATATATATATATATAGATAGATACATATATATATATATATATATATATATATATATATATATATATATATATATATGTATATATATATATATATGTATATATATATATATATATACATATATATATATATATATGTATATATATACGTATATATGTACCTTAATGCTTTAATAATGCCTTAATTAATGCCATAATAGCTTGGACAGGAGAGGGGTAGCACCGGGTCTACTGTGAAAACAAATCCCAGTAATTCCGCCCCTTCTTTTTCAATGTTTGGATTTCAGATTTGCATTGTTAAAAATAATATTTTGCTGACAAAAGGTTCCGCTAAATTAGCAAGTTTCACTCCTTATTGCACTGCCTATGAACATCCATCTAGCTTCATGTATGTGCTAGGCGCGATTTCACATCACCATAGAGCCATGCTGTAAGCATGCTAAACGTTGTCCTCTTGTAGCAGGGAAAACATAAAATATTGGACGATGGTTTTATTATAGCAAATATGGACATACTGCTTTCCTTGCTTGCCTTTCCCATGCTTTCCATGCTTTCCTGGACACATTTCGATGCAATGGCAACCAGGGCGGATAAAGAGTGTGGCACTGAGGGCATGTAAAGGAGACGCACATGGAAGGAGACGTCCCTCCGGCCGGGAAAAGGCGCCACCCCTCTGAAAAGGTTTCAGTGTACCCGCTCGATTTTTTTAAGCCAGAGGCACCCCTATGAAAGAAAAGAGCACCCCTTGGAAGGAAAATGCGCCCCTTCGGGAAGGACCGAGTGTAACCAGCCCCCTCGAATTTTTCAGCCAGAGGCTGAAAGGTGCTTTCGCAGTGGCGCCGCTTAGGAAATGGCGCCCCTCCAGACAAGTGCCCCCATGACAATTCCTGGATGCACCCCTGATTACAACATTGCTCTCTCGTGGTTATGAACTCCGGCTGGTTATAAAATTGTGCGCATTGACGTGTGGTTTCTCTTCCAAATTTGACAACTTCCGTTGAACCATTAAGAGGAAAGCGGACAATTTGAAAACAAAATTTACATTTTACATGTTCAGAACAGAAATGTGGAAGTGTAAATTAAAAACCAACGATGAGAGCGTCGTCCGAACAGGTTATGACGAATTTCTTTGGGAAGCTCCTAGTCATATCGGATATGAGTACCTGCTATCACAATCAGAGATGTAGCCGAGACCACGTCCCCCCCTTGGAACTAAAAGTACACTAGATGAAGCGATAAATTTGTAGATGTTCAATACGAAAAACATTAAATTTTCGGCGCGTTTGGCGCGCCGAAGGCTTCGTCTCGTTCTGATTGGGTTTTCGGATGGGTCGCCCTTTAGGAAATTCCTGGCTGCGCCACTGATCACATTAGCTGCAAACAAAAAGAGATTTGCTCTTTCTGTTATAATATTACAATCGATCATTTTTACACACAACGGATATTCGAGACTTTCAACCTTATTTCGCGCTTTCTCACCTTTCTGATACCGTACGGCAAGCCACGTCGAATGACACCCCACTTAATACAAATTGGAGCCATAGCGACGAAACGCAAGGACTTCGAAAAAATCAAACTAACCTTTGACCTTGAGGTTTGACCTTGACTTGTTCCGGTTAGGTAGTTAGTGTTACTCGAGGGTTGACCACGGGCTATCGCTTCATGCCAAATTTGGGTAGCTTTGGGATAAAACGAAGAAACGTGAGGCGACCGAAGGAATGTGTTCGACCTTTGACTTTTGAAAATTAATATGATTTCTGAACAGTCTCCTAGAGTACCTTACGGCACGACGAATGACGCCCATTTTATAGCGACGAGGTGCGAGGACTTCGAGCAATTTTAGCTAACCTTCGATCTTGTGGTTTGACATCGACATGTTCCGGTTTGAAATGTTACTCGAGGTGCACCACGGCTATTGCTTGATACCAGATGTGGATAGGTTAGGGCGAGGAAAAAATACGAGACGACCAAAGAAATCGGTTTGACCTTTGACCTTTTAGTTTGATTTGATAACATTATAATACGGCACAAGCCACGTCGAATGACACTCACTTCGTGCAAATTTAACTCATAGCGACGAATCGCGAGAACTTCTAAGAATTCAAACTAGCCTTTGATCTTAAGGTTTGACCTTGATATATACCGGCGTCAAAATGTTACTCGAGGGTTCACCATGGGCTATCGCTTGATAGTGGATCTTGGTAGGCTTTGGGGAAAACGAAAAAAAGCAATGTGAGGCGACGGAAGAAATCAGCTTGAATTTTTACTCGTCAAGATGATTACGAATTATCAACTTTCTGATACCGCATAACAAGCGACGTCGAATGACATCCATTTTCTGCAAATTGAAGCCATAGCGACGAAACACGAGGTCATCGAAGAACGCAATCAAACCTTTCACCCTGTCATGTCCCGGTTAGAAATGTGACTCGAGTGTTCACTACTGGTTTATTGTTTGATACCAGATTTGGATGGGTTTGAGCGAAAACGAAAACAAAATTGAGCGGACCGGATGATCAGCTTGGCCTTTGCCCATGAAAATAATTCGATTGCTTAACTTTCTGATACCGCATAATTAGCTACGTCGAATGACGCCCATTTGATGGAAATTGGAACGATAGCAACCGAACGTTCGGTCGATATCGCTTCAATATCGCCATCTAATAAATCTGGCAAACCTTTGACCTAGACGTTTGTCATTGACATGTGCCGGTTTGAAATGTTACACGATGGTTCACCACAGGCTATTACTTGATACCAGATTTGGGCAGGTTTGGGTGAAAACGAAAAAAAATGGGAGGCAACCGAAGAAACCGGTTTGCGTTGGACCTTGACCGTTAAGGTGGTAATGTGAGACCTATGTAGTTGCTTCCAGCGTGTTCGGTGCAAGCAGAAGCATTTGTGGTGATTTATTCGAACGATCATAAACCCGTCGCTGAATGCCGATGCCAGTACAAATACGTCTCTGGCGGCGAACACGTCGCTGAATACGGATACGACGTTAACTTGACATACTTGCTTAAGGCTGCCCATGACTACCCTCTGTGGTCTTAAAAGATACCCAAGGACACCCAGAGTCATGTTTGTTCAAGATATATAAATATATGCGCAGGGGAATGCAACCTACGACTATAAAGCCTCGCGATAATGCAAATGTGTTGCCTCGCAATGCACAATTTTCCACACGAGCTAAACCACAACTATGGTCAAGGTTCATGTTATTGAAGAATGGTCTGGAAGCTGAAATTTCTACGTTTGCTAATTTAACATTCGGAGATTTTGTGACGACGGATAGCCTGTGAAGTCCGTTGATCGGCTAGATCGGCTTCAAGTTTTTTGGTGATTCTCTTGCATATGTATTTTCACGTTATGAATGATTAAGTATAATTTTGCGACGATCTTACTCAGGTAGCTGAGGCTTGGGGGGACACGGAAAAAATTGAGGGGGACAAATCGCAATTTTTCAGAAATTGGGGGGGGGGGACATGTCCCCCAGCCCTCAGAGGTTACACCGATGCTAATGTTACAAGACTAGGGTCATGTCTGGCCATGATTGGTTCCTTGGTTGATGTGAATTTCGGGAGTTACAGCGCTACGTAATGAATCGAGCTTTCCCACGGCTGTTAAAATACTTACCGAATTACCTTAAAGAAGAGCCTATCGGAACTGAACTCCGCGTTTGCGACTTTCAGTTGATTATATCAGCTGAATCAAACTGCCACCTGGCGAACGGCAAGTAAAGCATAAAAGAAGCCGGTTTCGGCTCTGGCCCGTCCGGAAACCGGACCTGTCCTGGGGTGCTTACTTGGGGTCCTGTTTGTGGCTATGGCAGAGCTAAGGAGAGCAGGGGCGAATCCATGAATCGTCATGGGGCTACTAGTCTGGAGTGGAGCCATTTCTTCGGAGGGGCACCACTGCGAAAGTACTTGGAGGGGCGCCTTTGGTCGTTCCGTTGAGCGCGGGTGAGGGTGTACTCGAGCACACTGAAAGGGTGCGTTTTCCTCTCAAGAGGGCGCCTTTTTCCCCGAAGGGGGACTATTCCTCTCCGAGGGCTGCCCCTGGCTCAAAAATATGTTGAGCGAAGGTAAGGGTGTACTAGATCCTTCACGGAGGGATGGAGGGGTGCCATTTTCCCGGCTGGAGGGCCGCCACCTTCAATAGGAAAGGGCACATGCTCCCAGTGCCCCCTGTATCCACCCCTGCAGGAGAGTGCTTCCATCCATATGTGTAGTTAGCGGGGAGACGAGGGGGCTATAGTCCCCCCCCACACTTTTCTGTGCCGTTCCTTGGATACTGAAAAGAGACGTTTTTCCGATTGAAAAAGGCGCCCGACTAGGATGCTGGAGTGCATCCCCTGAAAAAGTCGTCGAGCCGACCAACGGCGAGCACACACACACACACACACACACACACAGCGGACACGGTACAGGTGTCTGCTTCTTCCGCTTCATCACCAACCTGCCGGGCGACCAGCCGCCGGCCAGGCAGAATGGCAATCAGCGCAGATCAGCTCCAGCGCCACACCGTCCAGCTGACCGGGTGGGCGTCCGATGCGCACTGCTCCTCGGACGAGTCGTGTAGGCGCGGTCGATGTGAGCCGTTCGGCGACGTGGGAGCCGCGTGCACCAAGAGCGAAGACTGCACGTCCGCCCGCTGCGTGCGTGCAGCGAGTGTGCAGTGCCTGAAGCGAGACGACTGCGAGTGGCACAACCACTGCCACATGATCGAGCGTGTCCGGTGCAAAGCGAGTCGGAGCTGTCCGTGGAAGCAGTAGTGCAATGACGAGCTCGATTGCAAGAGTCAGAACTGAAGAAGCAATCGTGCGTCACCGACGATGATTGGCCGTGGCCGGTGATCGGCCGGTGTGACGAGGAGTCGTCACGATGCGTGGAGTGTTTCACCAACAGCGAGTAGAGTACATGGATGGTGTCTGTGAGCACACAGAATCAGGTGCTTTGCGTCCGACCGTTGAAACCACGCTTGATTTCAATATGAAGCATTCGCTCACGGTATGACTGATGACAGACTTCATGTAGAAACTTTGTCATTGTTCTGTGGTTGAAATGCGGTAAATCATGCTCACGTTAATGCAGGCACATTCAATTCAATACATTCAATTTTAAGCCGTGAATGGCATGCGATATTTATATTTGCATCAAACCTCATCGGTCATATGTTTCTATTTGTGGCTGCACAATGTCATACTTGGACATGGAATTCGTGTAATTTGGAAGTCCTGCCAACTTGGTTAACGACGCGTGATTTGGACGCTTGGACTCCCGCCATTCACTAGACAGTAGCGAACGGTATGGTCGGACCAGACCACACAAATTCGCACATCTTACCTTGCCTGTAAGACCCAGATGTAAGACTCAGACCTCAGTTGACTTGTTTCTTACTTGTAAGCTTTGGAAACTACTTTTGAGTGGGCAAGTGCCCCTCAATGTTGGCTTCGCCCCCCCCCCCCCCTTAATTCGAACTTTTAACATGGGATTCTGTGGAGTGTGTCCCAATCCATTTGCGCCTGCTCATTGCCTTCATATATTCTACCCCCCCCCCATCCCAAATCATTTTCCGAAATCAACACCCATGCATGGTTGCATATTTGTTCAAAGATTCCTAAGTTGATATTTGTTCCTGAGGAATTAACATTTTGCATCCAATGTAGATCTGCAGTCGCCATGCTTCATGCTTCACCGGGTAGACAAAACCTCACTTCGTTACTCGTCTGCGAATTCCACATCAGAAGCATAAGCATAGTATATTTTTTTCCTTTTTTATATAAATTTAATCCGAATTCTTGTTGGGGTGGCTTTATGAACCAGGGTCCTATGGCTCAGCAGAGCTTGTTGCGTGAACCCTGGCCCCACCACCCGATCCATGAATTCCAGTTCAACGGCATAATTTTGACGGAAAGTTTAACGTGCCGTAATGCACCGACACGGCCGCCCGGTAGCTCGTCCCCGGCCTTGTTCAGCCAGCTGCCAACTGACCCTCCCAGCCGGGGGCTAAATGCGAGCGCGCCAAGCGACTCGAACCCTGTGTCGCCAGGACAGGGAAGACCATAACAAGCCAGCGCTCTAACCAACTGCGCTAGCGGGGTATATGACCTTGTTCGTAGCTATAGATGATGCGTAAGTGAACTTGACGGACCACCGGTTCACCATGATGAAGAAAGCTTTGGTTTGGACCCTGACCCGATCGGAAGTCTCCGATCCCAGTAATCTCCATGCGCCGAGAATAAGTGCCAGGTTAAAGCCTCCCGAGGTGGGCGGGACAGCCGCGAGACGGCACAACCTGTCGACCTTTAATGCCTCCTGTTAACGCTCAGTGAACTTAGCACGAGTCGCCCGTTCCCGGAAAAGTGCGCAGGAATGAAACCAGACATCGTGTGCTGTGTCGGTCTCAGCATGGTTCGCCTAGAATAACGGTAAGCTTGTCCAAGCTGACGAGTCTGACGAGTTTTTGCCGTTAACGTACCAGTAATTGTCAGTTTGGGTATTAGTGCACGAATCTCCAGCTGCAGGTGCTGTGGCACCCGCCCTGGTCAATCCAGCTGAGCGGCGGTCGCCTGTTAGCGGGTCGGCATCTTCCCGGTAGAGCGCAGATCGGATGGAGCGGTGGCCGCCTGTTAACAGGTCGGCAGCTTCCCGGTAGAGCGCAGATCAGATGGAGGCATCTGATTTCCTTGCAAGCGAACTACATTGGGATAGCGGCGGTGTGTCGGACACGGATGCTCGGTCCTCACAGTTATCCTTTTGGACGGTGTTAGTGTTTCGCTATATATACTGCATGTCATCTTACGCCAGTCTCATGTGAGTGTGACATGCAAATTTGTTGATTCAGTACTGAGGTGTTGATTTTGATGCGACATTAAAGCTGAATATGAAATATGTAAATTTTGAACAGTTGATCCATGCTTTCAAACAGCATTGATGCGAGAGTGAAGAAAACTATTGATCCAAGCTTACATGCTTGACATCGAATATATGTCAGCAAATAAACATTGATTAAATATAATGTTGCGGAGAGCTGTACTGAGCATTGTTGAATCACAGCACGACACAATGCATACGTCACCTGCACTCACCGACGTATTCACTCCGTAATCACCCACCAGTACAATCACTCACCCCATCATTCACCCATGAATTCACTCACTGACCCAGGTACGCACTTACTAACTCACCGCTCACTCATGCACTTACTCACTCACTAACGTATTCACTCACTCACTTACACATTCGTTCATCCACACACGCGAACATTTTGAGTGCAGTAGATGATGACGTATCATATATATATATATATATATATATATATATATATATATATATATATATATATATATATATATGGATAGAGATGCAAAGGGGAGATGTATAGGGAAGGTGTCTAGGGAAGCCACGAACATTATTACTCTGTTAGGGTCGAACCATGTGTACTTGTTACAATGTCTTTTGTTATGTTGCTATTTAAACATGGCCAATAGTCGTACTGATGTGAGGATTAAAACCCTTCCGTCAATATTGGTAGGCTGACTGATACATAAGGCATGTGCTACAAATCATGTGCGTAAAATGTCTAGGTGTATATACTCTGCTTCTGAAGAAGGGCCATGCCCCAAATATAGGGGACCAATTTGTGATTCTATTTTACTTAATATGAGCATTTGGTTCCTTTTTGTAATCGTCTTTGATTCAATATTGCAGCTTTGATAGTGCAACATTAAATCAAGGCACAAGAAATGACACCAACTCAGCATTGTAGATGGATATTATAAGCGGCTTCTTCTCTACGTTCGGCACTACAGGAATTTGCAATGAGCAGTAGACGCCAATGCCACCATCAGCTCTTCTTAATCCAGCGGTTTTTCGCCCACATCTTTTTCTCGCAAACGCAAACGAAGAGCTAAACGAGACAGTGTCTTCTTGACATTCTCCCAGTTTCCCACGAATATGATGTTCTTTCTCTCTTCCTACCTATCATAATCCCACCAATGAAGCACACGAGAGCTTGTCTAATCACAGTTCTGCACATAAACATCTGACAACTTGTGCATTGTCAGCGGGGTGGGGGTGGGGGTGGGGGAGACTGTTCCCCTAGTTGTCGGCTGCGCCCCTCTGACTAAATAGAAGTACTCCTCTGACTGAAAAAGTGCCCCTACAGGATGTTCGAGTGCACCCCCTTTTATATACCTATTTATATATGTATGTATGTATATATATATATATATATATATATATATATATATATATATATATATATATATATATATATATATATATATATATATATATATATATATATATATATATATATATATATATATATAAATATACATATATATATATACATATATATATAGCCGTGACCTGTGGCTCAAAAACTCAGACATCGGGGCGATGCCATTCCTACAGCATGACGTCCAGATCTGCTTGTGGTCTGGTTCAATGCCGGGCGTTAATCTTGATCTTGATCCTGGAGCAACAATAACAATATGGTGTGACCATGGTTAGAAAGTATTCAAATATAAGCTGTGCGCGCGCGTATGTGTGTCGCAGGGGTGGAGGGGAAGCCCCCTTACTCAAACGAGACATTTTGAGCATTTTACAACGCAAAACCAAAGGTTTTCAGCGCATTTCGCGCGCCGAAAGCGGTCTGTTTCATAATGTTTTTAGGGCGGGCCCCTTAAGAAGGCACTGGCTGCACCCCTGCGTTTGTGTGTGCGTGTGTATGTAGTGGACGTATTTAGATAACAATTCCTTTGTACCATGAGTGCCTTATCTACACAAAAATGATGTCTAGCACATGAAAGCACTTGGACATTTTTTTTGTTGTACATTCTGACTCACTTCTCAGCTTAGGATCTCCATAGCTGTCCGTGAAGGCGCGTTGCGCTCTGCTGCGCATGGCTCCCCGGTCAATCAATCGATCTGACAAAGCCCTTAACCGTCTGCTTAATTCGTCGAGTGTGCATGAAGGCAGAGGATGAAGGCATGAGGATGAGAAAAAGTGTGGGTGAGGGCGAATTTCGGGTGGGGGAAACATTTCTACAGAGGGGCGCCACCGAATGAGAAAACTCCAATTGATTGAGTATATGTGTATTGATTGAGATATATTCCTACGCAATAGTACATCCAGCAAATCGATCTTAGCTTGTTTTATGTGAAGAAAAATAAAATGGAGGACTATTAATATTCAGCAATGGGATTACGCCCATCTTTTAAACATTTATTTACACAAACTTGTTCATGACTCGAGAAATGTGTTCACTAAGATGTCCGAGAAGTTAGCAACACCCTCAGCAGATGGCTGCAACAGACAACACCAGCAACCAGTGGTGTAATCAATGGGGGGGGCGAAAGGGGCAGCCCTTTGGAGGGTTGGAGGGCCCCTCCAGGCGACCCCAGACTCCAGGCTTACAACCTATCAGAGGGGAATTTGCTTCCCATCACCCATTTCGGTCCGCCACTTTGTCCACCAGTGAGAAATCGTTGAAATCCCCTGGGAATTCCTTAAATTGTTCGCGTGCGCAATTTCCCCTTGTAGAAGCGACGCCCCTGTTCATGGGGGAGGGGGCGAGCAGTATCGAAAGGCCCATGCAGGATTTATTGCTGCTGTAAAACCGCCTAGTAGTCGTCCCACCTTTGGTTAGGATAGTCAAAGTAGCGGATGCCTTGGCGGAAATAGGCGCTGCCATATGCAGTGAAGTTAATGACGTATATTTAAACTTGCATGTTGAGTATTAATCCACAAATGCAGAAGTCAATGTTGAAAAAGAATGCAATTGTGTTTTGTAGGAGTCTATGTTGGCCTGTAGTTGATTCATTGCGGACAATTCGACAAAATTTTGTTTTATTTCAAATACGTCATTTCTGTGCAGCTTCATGGAGAGCTTTGCCGCAATTTGGACGGAGTGTAAACCGGCCCCAATCAATGAGTATTGGCAGCCGGTGACGTCACCTGGGCGCAGGTTCGGGTTCAGCCGGTTGCCACGACAGCAAGAAATAGTACTTTTCCGACTGTACTCCTGACTAGCAAGTGTAGGTGATATGTATAATTTATATGTCATGTGAAAGCTTGTTTCATGGTATTTCGATAATCGTGGTAAGCTTTCATATGATCGTGTTATTTATTGTGTAAAATAATGTTATTTATATCCATGTCACATCCATCGACACTATGTAACTTAAGCGCGCCAGCGTGGCCAGTGCTGGTAGCGCAGTTAGTAGTGCGTCGGTTTAATGACGCGGAGACCCCTGGTTCGAGGCGCGGGGCGGACGAGCTTTTTGTTCGTATTGACGGGGAATCCTTTTAATTAGCGGCGCTACGTTATGATTTTGATTATATGGGACGAGCTTTTGCATAAATGGAAATTAAGCACGCAGATATTCTGTAGGGCAATGGTGCGGCCACTTGTGCTAATGGTTGATCTTGATAACTTGTGCTATGGTTGATCACTTTTCTATCCATCCAGCCATAGGAAGTACGGAACGCGTTCACGGCTTAGGACAGGGTGCAGGCCCCCAGACTATTTCTTGCATGGACAGCGTGGGATCAGGGGCAGGAGCAGGGGCATGTCCCCCGGAATTGAATAATTTGAACCTTGACCCTATGGCGGTGCATGACAAATATTGAGCTAAAATTTACTTTTTCCACACCCACCTGCACCCACCGACCAAAATGCGTGGTGCCGTCCTGCTTCTTGGGGTGTGCATACGGGTGTTGATTTGTGAAAATTACTGGGGGGGGGGGATACATGAAGGCAATTGGCAGACCCAAATAGATTTGGGGCCACACTCCATAAGGTCCCGTGTTAAAAGTTGAAATTATGGGGAAGCCAACATTGAGGGGGAACTTGCCCCCTCAAAAGGATGTAAAGCAACACCCCTGGGTGTGCATATGATAAGGGTAGGTGATTGGTTATCAAAACCAATCAATTGAATATGTTGCCGAACAGTGAAATGACTTGACCCGCACTGGGGTGAGTGATAGCGATGCCAGTTCTAAGCTCTGCTCCATGCCTCTCCAGAGACTATTATCGGCGAGCACACGTCGCCAGGACTCCGTAAGCCTTGCTTTAACAAGGACAGACCTCGACTATGTCCGGATCCTCGCGAAATACATAATGATAAATTGGTCTGTCGAGGTGAATTGGACTCTAACACATGGCGGAAACTTTCAATGAGCTTCGGATGTCTGTTCAGCTGGTCGGATTTTTGGGCATGGTGAACACCGAACGCTGCATTCATCTCTCTGGATTGGGGGAAGGACCACATAAGATCCCATGTTAAAAGTTGAAATCATAGTGAGGCCACAGCCCACATTGGTGGGGGTGGGGTTGGGGTGGGGGAGCAATGCATCCATTCCAAAAGCATGCAATGCTACTGCCCCTGGTTGCTGGCTTCGATACTAAACATCTTTTGACGGGATGGGTGCCGTGTTACAATGAAAAAACGATAAATTTGCAGCATATATATTGAAGCAATCAATTTACATGAATAAATGAGTGTTAATGGATTTTGAGAAAAAGTGTACAAATATCATGCTCAGGAATGTCAATAAGTTGATGTGATTCCTCAGTTCTGTCAGAAATGCTTTTCCTCTTCAACAAGGAAAATAATACCATAAAGGAGCTTTAAGTGAGGTAATATGAAATGAAAATGTATATTATTGCAGCTTAGTGTGAACACAAGATGTTATTCAAATCTTGCCTCTTTCAAGGAAAAAACAGTCAGCTAGGCTAGGTTAGGTTTGGGTAAATATGCATAAGAAACCCCAAAGCCAATGTTTAGACCGACATAATGCGCACATCTCAGCGATGACAATGTCGTCGTAATGCCCAAGCCCACTGACGGTGGCAGGTCTGGGCGATGAGGTTCAAAACACCAACCCCGGGTGTCATACGCAATTTGGGTTTGCAACCCCCTCCCCCAGGTGGCCATGAGCCCGCCACAACTATGGAAATGAGGCGGGTTAAATCCGGGGAGAGCGGATAAATCTTTCCGTGTGCAGCTATCAGGCAATTTTAGTCGCCTGTTACTGGTCCGCCCCGCCCTTCAACCCTCTCTCCTCCAACTAAGTTTGCGAATTCGCACGCTTGCTATAACGGCTCAAACCGTAGCGGCTGCACTGCATCAGACTAGTGCATCATCAGGCGGCATTACAATTTAGACACGATCGCAGCAAGCAACGTGGCGCCGTGACCACGTGCCTCGTTCGCTTAGCATGTGGGAACGTGGAGGATTCGTCAACCCCGCCCCAGGCCAGGTCAGTCGATGTGGGAGGAGTGCACTCCGACCTCCCGGAACGTGCGCAAATCGCCAAAAAGAAAACGAGAGCAAAGCTGTCGATCGGGAGGGGAGACGTGCCCCCCTGGATTTGGTACTGGCATAAACATTGCCTATAGTCGTTCTTAAGTCATGTTGCAATGGACTCATCAGCCTCTAACTTCCTGGAAACTCATCGGGTCGCTTCATTGGGACCAGAAGTATAATTGGGGTTCATGCCAGAACGTCCCAAGACTCATCGCATCTCGGATGAGCTATTTGGAACAGACCTTTAATTTGGGATGGCCTGGGGCTGGAATATGCCCAATTTATGCTCAGGTGCGTCAGTAAATAAGCCTCGGTAAAGCGACGATTAACTATGTACCGAGTTGCCAAGGATTAAGGTTGCAGTTAGCGTGTTCAATATGTGTGACGGCATGCAGTAAGGTTCCTACCTAATAAATGCAAAATAGTGCGGTTGAAAAAGTAAGGCCCTTGGAGAGATTCGAACCCGCCAACTTTGGATCTCGAGTTCGAGTTCATACCATTGCACCACGCGGCCGGGCGCGGCTGGCCCCGAAGTTTGAGATGCGGTGTACAATAAAACTTTGACGCTATATACCACGATAGTTTGGATTGCTAGAGCAAAAGTCGTAGATAGATTGGTGAAAGAAAGTGAAGCGGTCCTTCTTTCGGTGCCAGAATTATACGAATTTTGGCAATATTCGATATATGGTTTTTCGGAAATCGCAGCAGCTCCCTGTACAGCATAGGAATCGGGCTACATCGAACTTGTGACGTCACGATCAATCAGTCCGAAGCGTTCAAATCATCTAGTGACCATACCTGACTATATGGCCTTGGTTATCTTGGTGTAAACCGCGTAAACGGGGGTGCGCTGCGTGCATGGTGCGATGGATGATGTAAGACGATGGGATGCCTGAAATATTACTTGATTTTTTTCGTAGTACAAAATATAGTATTTACGAATGATGTCTACCCTAGTAATACCACATTATTATCTATGGGAATTTGCCCTTACCTTGTTCTTCCTTGGAAGTTGTATTGTTGCGGAGAGCTGTGTTGAGCATAGTCGAATTAAAGATGACTACAAAGTAACCAAATGCTCATATTAAGTCAAATAGGATCAGAAATCGGCCTAATATATTTCGGACATGACCCTTCTTCGGAGGCCCTGTCTGATAACTTCTGCTCGGTCAGTCAATAATTGAAAAATTACATATGAATAGATCAACAATGGGGGTTGATCGGCTTTAGGGGCGCATCGACTGCAGAGGTCACGCAGCAGATAAACCATGAAAAAATAACGGTAATCTTTACCTTTCGGCCGACACATACCGCCAAGGTTAGTGATTTTGAAAGAGGTGTCCATACAATGTCGCATATATTTCATGACGTCATGGCCGAAAAATTTGCTTAGGAGGATTCTGGTTTTCCGGTTAGGTTAGGTTAGATTATATTATATTATGCTATGATACATTTTGTATATTATGCTACATTATCTTAGTCTAGGTTAGGCGGTAATCTTTACCAACACCAGACTCCTGTGACGTCACTTCCCTGACTCCTGTGACGTCACTGTTCCCCACTGTACACCTCTTCACAAATCATTAACCTTGGCAGTATGTGTCGGCCGAAAGGTAAAGATTACCAAAATAACCTAACTTAACCTAGACTAAGATAATGTAGCATAATAAATATAATATATTATAAGATAACATAATCTAACCTAACCTAACCTAACTAGACCAACCAGAATCAGGTAATCTTTACCTTTTGGCCGACATATACTGCCAAGGTTAGTGATTTGTAAAGAGGTGTACAGTGACGTCACAGGAGTCAAGGAAGTGACGTCACAGGAGTCGGGTGTCGATGTCCGTTACGAACATAACCTAAATTAACCTAACCTAACCTAACCCAACCTAACATAACCCAACCCAACCCAACCTAGCACATCGACACCCAACTCCTGTGATGTCACTGTACACCTCTTTACAAATCACTAGCCTTGGCAGTATGTGTTGGCCAAAAGGTAAAGAAAGCCCCAGAATCATCCCAAACTAACTTTTCTGCCCAGGTGCCATCAAATCTTAGCAAACATTGCTAGCTCTGCCTTTCACACTAACAGCATTGCAAGAAACTTCTGGCCTGGATTCTGATTGTACATGGAATTAATGGTGCATTCTGTCTCCTTCATTCTGCAGATTCCATGGAGTATGACGTCACATATTTTGTGGACTTCAGCCACAGAACGTTCTGTGAAATTTTGCACCAGATTACATATGTAGGCCATTTGTGTCAATTTTGTAAACCTTCCTACTGATTTCTTTTATTAGCATTCATTGCATGAAGTTACATGAAAGCGATGTGCTTGAATCACTTGTTGGCAACACCAGTAACTCTGCAAAGCCCCCACCTATGATCTTATTGGTACTGGCCACTGATGCCCAATTTAATGTACATGCATGTCAACAGTAAAAAAGAGAAAAAATGTGAAACTAGTCGGAGATGGCTTGTGTAATAGATATATTAATATCAGATATGTCCAGGGCAGGGAGAATATTCATCATTCATTTACATTCATCATTGCTCGGTGAACATGCTGGGAGCAGACCAACATCATTCTGCTGTCTGGATGCCAGTGGCCTGCTGTTGGCTGAGGAGTGGAATGTTTGCCAAACCAACATGCACACCCAGCCAACATGGGACAGCCATCAGGCTACTGTCAGAATGCTAGGGGCCTGCTGTCAACTGGGGAGTGAGATGTCTGACAATGGCCCAAATTCAGCTGGCTGCTATTGATATCCTGAATTCAACCCAACATATGTTGATATTACATATTAGTATACAGATGTTGGGCCAAGAGCGGCCTGATGTCGGCATGCAATTTGCAAGTTGTCAAGCTCACCCTGACATGTGGACAGGGGACAGACATTGGCATGTTTACTGGGTGGAGATGCAAATATTCAGAAAAATGAAGTTTCTGAAGGTAGTGTCAAGTTTACTGCTGTTTCACATCAAAAGTTGAGAATCTGTGTAATCTTTACCTTTTGGCCGACACATACTGCCAAGGTTAGTGATTTGTAAACAGTGCCTATACAATGTCGCATATATTTCATGACGTCATGGCCAAAAAATTTGCTTTGGAGGATTCTGGTTTTCTGGTTAGGTTAGATTATATTATGCTATGCTATGATACATTTAGTATATTATGCTACATTATCTTAGTCTAGGTTAGGTGGTAATCTTTACCGACACCTGTGACGTCACTTCCCTGGCTCCTGTGACGTCACTGTTCCCCACTGTACACCTCTTTACAAATCACTAACCTTGGCACAGTGATAAATTATTCGTGAAATAGGGTGGAATATACCACTTTCTGAGCACCGAATAGACATCCTTTCCAAGGAAGCATCGACATGCATGTTGATTTGTGCTTATGAAGTCTCCGTGACTCACTTCTAAAAGTATTTTGTATCATGCTTATGCCTGACATTATGGACTGTGATACACAAGCATCTCGTAACACCATTCCAGGTACAGAGAAAATGTATGATGAAGTCTGCTAAGCAATGCCATCTGCTGATATCATGGTATTGCAATCGTTATTGTTGGTATAGGCATCCCTATATTAGCTGTCCCACAAATTAAACAAAAAACATTCACTTATGAGTACACTATTGGCTCAAAATTGAGTTTGAAGAACTGAAATATTTTGATTGGCATGCATTCGTGACACATTTCGACATCATACTATCCTCCTTTCGAAATCCCACACCAGGGGGACGAGTGGTCTAGGGGTAAGATGCTTCGTCTCACAATCGAAAGGCTGTGGGTTCGAGTCTCACCTGTCGCTACTCTTCGCCCACGACCAATCGGCGTGAGAGATTGGCGGCGCTACATGACAACGGTTGACGTGTCGTAAAACCAATAACCAACCAATCAACATCTCATACCTAATGAAAAACCATTATTTTAACACTGCCTTTGCAGTATGTGTCAGCCAAAAGGTAAAGATTACCAGAATCTGGCCATACTGCGACAGAAAACCCTCTCTGGTGGGAACATGACATTCATAAGTGACATTTTCACACAATCCAGCCCAATCGTATCCACTCCACAACATTACTTGCAATATTGCAATATCTTTCTTGTCTTGCACATCACTTCCAATGTGTGTTGCCATCTTGGAAGAAACTGCGCATAACGAGGCTGGACAGTTTTTTCAGTCTGGGCATTCCCTGCAGAATCCACAAAATCTGGCAGTGGAATTTGTGAGGAATAGACAAAGAACAACACATGACATCAGAGTCCACATAATTCATGGACGGAAAGTGACAAAGAATGCAGCCTAAGCCAGAAACAGTGTTTTCAAGGTGAAGGGGTATTGAATTGAGTGCATGAAGTGTTTAATTTCTTCTTTACCACATCTGTCACACATCAGGTGCAGATACTTATACTTGATTGGCTATATATGAAGAGTGAAGATTATGATCATGTATTTCTTTGCCAACTGAAAAGCAATCATTTGCAGAGAAAATGAGTGGTTGCATCATCTTTTTCACATTAAAATGCATGGTATTAAAAGAAGTTTTTCCAAATAATCAAATTTTACCTTCATATGCAATAATACCATAATGCCTAACTCAAAGTCCATTTATTTTGCTTGCAAACTGAAAAGTAAGCATTTGCAGAGGAATCGAGTTGGGTAAATTTGCTGTTGAAGGTAATTTCTAATTTCTTATAATTTCTTCCAATGCAGTATTTGTGAATGTGTTGAACATAATGTGACCACTCATTTCCTCTGCAAATGCATGCTTTTCAGTTTGGAGGCAAAATAACACCCAAGAATGGTCTTGGAGTTGGGTAATGTAGTATAAAATGTAATGTTCAAAATAAAGAAAAAAAGATTTAATATAACCAAACCCAGTCTAGCCTAGTCTTCCAGGTGATAAATCAAATTTTGTTGTTGTAATGGGGAATTTCCGACCAATTTTTTCTCTCAAATTTTCAAATAAAAAACCTGACCTAAGCTAGCCTAAACTGTTTTTGAAGAAAAAGCTCATTTTTAATGTTGTAAAAATTGAAAATTCTTTAACCTACCAGAAGAGCCTAACCTAAGCTAATGCTACCATACCTAGCTGGAAATCCAGCATTTTAAATGTGAAGTAGTATTAAATCAACTGCATGGAGTGTTGAGTTTCCCTTAACCATGTCTGAGAAATGCCACATTTAGGATGAATAAATTATCACACAGAGAACAGGAGTGTGATGTGGATGACACAGTATTGGGATGCTTGCCATCTCCAAATGGAAAATATGGATTGATCACATAAATGAGTGGTTGCATCTTCTGAATCACATTCATAAACATTGGTGTTTAAAAAAAAAATCCTTGATTTCCCCAAACACCTAAAAGCACAATAGTGCCAACTGAAAATAACTAAAAATTCAAACATTTTTTGTTATTTTACAAATATAAGAAACCCAGCCCAACCTATCCTAACCTAGCCTTACATGCTTTTGAGGAAAAACGATTCATTTGTTTTCAAATGTTTAAAAACCTTTAAAATTTTCTGAAGTGAAAACCCCAACCCATCCAAACCAAACCTAACAACTTTGGGTAGTATTGTGCTTTAGGGTGTGCAAAAGACTTACACACATTTTGCCTCCATAAAGCAAACAAAGAGTTTAGGTTCGGTTAGTTTAGGTTTTTTAAGTTGGACTTCTTTAATATTCAAAAAAGGAACTTGTTACTCTTGAAAGGCATGTTAGGTTGGGTTAGTTTTTTAAGTTCAACATATTTTAAAAAAAATAGATAGCGAGATTTTTAATCTCCAAATTTATGTTTTGGGACTTTTTCTCCAATGGGAGGTTAGGCTAGTTTAGGTTATGTTGCATTTTTGTTTTATTTTTCTGGCATTACTTTTTATGCTTTACTGCACTCAAACCCTTTTTGTTGTTATTTTACTCACAACCTGAAAAGTAGGCATTTGCACAGAAAATGAGTGGTCCCATCATCTTAGTCATATTCATAAACATGTAAGTTGGAAACAACCAATCTCATGCACTCACCAATTGTTCATCCAATTAGCTGGCCATTGTTTTCTGGCAGTGTCAGTGCAGCACTGGTAAATAGTAAATAGGTAACGCTACTGGGATTGAAGGCAAACAAATTAACTTCCCCATTTTTGTCCTGTGTATGGTATAGGCCTAATAATAACTGCTTTTGAGCAGTGGTTTCCAGCCAAGGTGAGATTTGTGCTCTATAATCCTGATGTGGAGAGGAATATTTTTGGATAATTGAGTATGGATGGATGGATGGATGGATAGTGGCTTTACGATGTACTCAGCAGCTGACACCATATGAAATACCTGCCTCTCACCCTGGCAGGAAGGGCGGGCATCACGGGGGATCGAACCCTGTACCTTTAGCATGCCAGATGCTCAGCTTAACCACTGAACTACCGATGCCCTGATAATTGAGCATGGAGAGGAAATGTGTGATGTGAGGTCAGAAGCTAGACAGTTTACAAAGGTGTCATAAAGTCATAAAGTCATAAAAGTCATAAAGTCATAAAGTGTTAAGGCTTAATAAGAGCCACAGGGGCCCATCTGGGTTAAGCCTATCTAGAAAAGGTACTAGAAATGTACATATTCTCACCCCAATCAATCCCTAATCCCAAGTTCCTAGGAAGCTATATATCCCAGCCTATCTAGCATCATCCACTTGCTATTGCATAACACCCTCAACAATTGCAAGCTCCTCCCATCATACCCATTGTGCTACCATAGCCCCTGCTTAAAGGGGTCTGTGCCATGCACATTTAACATAAATATTATCCCCTCCATCCAAATTAGAAATCAAAAACAAGATTTTCCTGCCTAAAAAATTTGTCCACCCTACTTTTAAATACATTCAATGAGGAACTCCCCACAACATCAGCAGGCAGCCCATTCCACTGATCAACAACCCTTTGACTGAAGACCTGCTGTCGCTTAACTGTCCTACACCTCAACTTGTCTAACCTGAGTTGGTGACCCCTGTGTGATACTTTAAACTGAAGAGCACCATTTAAATTGACCTGATCTAGTCCTTTAACAATTTTGTAGATTTCAATCATGTCCCCCTTAATCTCCTATACTTGAGTGAGTACATATCTAATGCCACAAGCCTTTCTCCATATTCTAAGCTACCTAGTCCACTGATGAGTTTAGTTGCTTTGCGTTGCACTCTTTCTAACTTGTCTATATCTTTTCTAGGTAGGGGCTCCAAGCTTGCACAGAATATTCCAAGTGGGGTCGCACATATGCTAAGTACAGTTTTTTCATGACTTCCTTGCTCTTATACATCACACTTCTATTAATGAGTCCCAGCATTCTGAGTGCCCTGTTCCTAGCTGAGCTACATTGTTTCTCTGCTTTCAGGTCATTTGAAACCAACACACCTAAGTCCCTTTCCTCTTCAATAACATCCAGTTCCCTCCTCCCATTGTATACCTGAAAGTCTCACCTCCAGACCCCAGATGCATAACCTTACACTTGTCATAGTTAAAAGACATCTGCCATTGATCAGCCCACTTTTTTAGGTCCTCCAAGTCTAGTTGAATATTACTAGATTGATCACAACTGTTTGCCACTCCTACCAGTTTGATGTCATCAGCAAATTTGAACACTCTATTCCTCAGCCCTACCTCAATGTTATTTACAAATATTATAAAGAGAAATGGCCCTAAAACAGAGCCCTGTGGTACTCCACTCAGAACATCCTTCCAATCAGATTTACATCCATTTAACATTACCCTTTGTTTCCTTCCCCTCAACCATGCTTCAACCCAACCTAGAACTTTTCCAACAATCCCATGTTGCTGTAGTTGATGAATTAGCCTCCTATGTGGAACTTTATCAAAAGCTTTGCTAAAGTCCAAGTACACAACATCCATCCTGTTTTGATTGTCTACTTCTTTAGTAACATACTCCATGAACTCCAAAAGGTTAGTTAAACAAGACCTTCGAGATCGAAATCCATGTTGAGTATCCCTTAAAAGATTGTGCCTATCAAGATGAATCTGAACATTCTGTTTAACCAGTTTTTCTAGTACCTTGCAAACTATTGAGGTCAAACTGACTGGCCTGTAGTTCCCTACACACTTCATACTAGAACTGTCATATCAGTTCTACTTGGAACACAATTGTATACATCAAAAGTGATGCTCCTGATGTATTCAAGCTTGAGCTTCCTTGACTAAGCCATATGTCGTGATCTCACATGACATTAGGATTTTCGGATATCAGTCAGATACAAATATTTTGCTTGAATGGTTCTGTTGGAAAGACCAGAGGCATACATAAACACATGTTTCCAGGTCACTCTCCAAGGTAGAGGCCATGTCACTGGGTTGACCTATTATGACCTTCAGCAACCTCAGCATGGGCGAAAATTGATAAATATGATGTGATATGAGCTCCGGGCTATATTGTTATGCGATGACATTTTCTGTGTCTCTAGCATGCATAGTTTGGAAGCTTGTTTTCAAGCAGATTTGCTATCATTTCTAGGGACTTTATTTCGTCAGAGCCTAGGGGACGATGTCCATTCAAACATATCCCTGGTGCCCCCACCTACCGTCTGTGTATGCCCCTAGAGTGTAGCGATAAAAATTGACTGAATGGTTGACTTGATGGCAAATCCCAGTTACACGTGGTAATTTCCCATGCATATGTTCCAATTCCACTTGGAAAGCAATCACACCACTGTTGTGCTCCAAGCAACACTAACCTGAAATTCCCGACCACGCTGTTGTGTGTCGATGATTAGTTTATACAACTGAGTTGCTCCACTGGGACAATTCAAACCAGTTCCTCCACAGCTAAAGAATATAACTTTAATCATATAAAGGCTGTGTGCAACTTGCATGGGTAGAGCATCCTGCCTGATTCGATGAACATGATACCCACTAATGTTCAGTTGAGCTCCTCGAATAATTACATATTCAACATGGTACGTCTTGAACCAGATTTTGCATTGTGTGCTGGAGTGATCAGATTTAGCATTGCTTGGCTATTCCAATAATTTATTCGAAGCTTCACCCCTGGTAGCTTATTGACTGGATACACCCCTCCCCCACCCCCAATGTTGTTGTGTTCAAAATCGATCCAGGTCATCATGCTCCCAAACCGGCTTGAACCGATTTAACCAAAAATGAGCTAATCTATACTACACTAACATAACCCAACCTAATCTAACCCAACCCAACCCAACTCAATTTGACTCAACTCAGCTTAACCCAACTGAACCCAACCCAACATCCCATCCCAACCCAACCCAACCAAGGTTGGGATGGGATGGTCCCATTCAGATTGCATGTTGCGGTAGGCCACGTTCAGTCTCATAGATGACGTCCCATGTTGCCTCGTCGTAGCTCGTAGCAAGTTCCATGCTGCACGTTGTCATCTTTCAAACTGCATCTGTGCTTTCAGTTTATTAAAGACATTCTGCTGCTCAAGAAAACATCAACATGTAGTTCCCTCTGAACTAGCATGTATGCCAAGGAGCAATATGCTAAATGTGTCCATGTCTTTCAGAGCAGATGTTTTGATTGTCCAACGGGAGCAGCATGTCTTTCGTGAAGAACTGGTGGACGACTGATTATGCAGAGGATATTTTCAAATATTTCTTGTGGAAGGAAAGCATGACATCATTTCGGGGTAGGTCACCACAGGTAGGTTCTTAACTGTGACCAAGTGCTTGTTGTGAACGGTATTCATTTTTATCTGTAAATAAAAAGTTCGCTATTTGATTGCTTGCAATGCAATTGTCTCAGTTTGTCATTTTCACTGTTCGAAAGTAGTACCTACCGGTTTTATGATTGACATTACTTAGGGTCATGGACGTTGTCGTGGCAAGGGATGGGGCGACGCGCCCTCCCTGATATTTCGCGAAATTTAACATAAGCATATGGCGTTGCATGGAGAAACCTAAAAGCCCTCTTGCTCCCATACCCAAAATATGTGGCGACGCCCATGTCAACGCTGATGCATTGTTAGAAAAATGAAGAGGGTGATCAACCAATCGTGGATTCGTGGCAATATATAATTTACATTTCTTGGTGCCAAAAAGCAACATGACAGTTGGTCATGTTGCATGGGTCACCACCAAAAAAGGCACAAATGTTCTGCTATCATTGAAAATACTTCCCACCATCGGGAGAACCTTAGGTTTTGTTAGCACGCATGTAGCTGCGTAGGTGATCGATGATCGAGATCTGCGTCGAATGATTACGAGAAGTAGAACTCAGAATCAACTAGAGACATTTGGGCTAGAGATCTCACGTTTACAAAGGAACCTAAATGCCCACTATAATGTTGGTTCTCAGATTCATTTTGATCGGACTTCTCCATCCGGGGACATTGTCCTATGGTGTACCACAGGGAGGCTGTTAATGACTGCTGGTGGTTACCCCCACCCTCTCCCTGGCATGAGCAGTCCAGGCGTAGAAAGCTCGTCTTCCAACCAAAACCTGGGGGTTTGAGTCCCATCTGTCACTGCTGCTTTTCGCCCGCGACTAATGGGCGTGAGATTGGCGATGCTGTGTGACAGCCAATCGACATGTCGTAAAACCAATAATCAATCACCCCCTTCCCTCTGATATGACCTACCAGTTGTGCGAGCGCCGACGCCTCGTGGACATGGTACGACTTGTGGGCGAGAAGCTGCGACTGGGCAACACCTCCGTCCACCTGGCCGTCCGGCTGCTGGACATCTTCATGGACAACCACCGTGTGGAGGTGGCGCACCTCAGTCTGGTGGCGCTCGGCTGTCTGCTGCTTGCCAGTCAGTGAGGCGCCTGCCACCTGCGTCCGCCCACTAACTCGCTTCTTTGCGCTGGACTGGTGAGCACTAACTGGCCTCTTGGCCCATCGGCTTGCGCTGGCCCTACGTGCGGCCCACCAGCCAGTGCTGCCGCACCCCTGTGGCCCACCGGCCACGACTAGCTGTCCTCGCGTCCGCTGATCAACCCTACCCATCTTCGTGCACCACAAGCCACCACTAGCTGTCCTCGCGTCCGCTGAGCAACCCTATCCGTCCTCGCGCACCACAAGCCAACACTGGCCGTCCTCGTAACCAACCGTCCGACAGTGGCAATCCCCGCGGCCCAACACTGGCCCCCATCGCGTTCCACCGGGGTCAACCTGGGTCATCCTTGCCTCCAAGCAGCCACCAGGCAACACTAGCCGTCCCAGCACCTTACAAGCCAACAACGGCGCTGCTCGTGCCCCACTGCTCGGCCTGTTCGGAAGCTGATGCGGTTGCTCCGGCCCAGCGGACGTCCGTAAGCACATGCAGATTTACAGTTTGGATGTAGACCTTCGGAATATTGATGGGATAGTGGTATCGTAGTTAGGCGTCGACTAATCGCGTTGTGTCCGGAACTGGTAGTCAGGGTAGATCTGTATCCTTACGAGGCCGCTGTGTTGTATTTTGCTTGGGGGGACGGTACTTGCGATACTTCTGCCCATAACTCCAACTACCCTTCCCCCAGCGGTACTTGCTCTGTCGTGGTTGCATGCTTCAATTGACACTGGAATAATGACCTCAGAATTTGATTTAGCCATTAGCGCTGTAACTAGGATGTGTTCCGCTTACGTCGCATGATTTATTTTTGTCTGTCTAAGATCCACCCGGAGAACTGGTTGAAGAAAACGGCTATTTCGCTCTTCAGTGATCTAGAGCCTGAGTAAAAAAGCAAGAAGGCAAGAATGTAGATTGCATAGCACACAAAATCCATGTGTCCGAAAATTGCCTTATTTGGATGGGCAATGACATCCACCTGAGTACCTTTCCTCTCGTGCCTCCCTCTATCACGTTGAAAGGAGCAACAAATATTATACTATAGTTTGACATTGCAGTATCGAAAATCTCATTCATGGAGAAGTAATACTCCCATATTATTTTATTAACAGTCTTATAGTAATGCATTCGGTTCCAATTACAAACGGATTTGTTTAGTGCATTATATTGAATAGGCCGTGATTTTTCTCTTGTAAACATGAGAACTTTAGTGCGTCCCGATCGTAATGATAATATAGTTTCTGGAAGTATCCACTCCTACCCAATATTTCCAAGAGTAATATTCAACTCAGGCACAAAGGCTCAAAGTGGATTTCGGTACCCTGATAAGTAATGTTGCAATTCTTTGGCGTAGCAGGAGATGCTTCCCTGTGTGGGTTTGTCCTCAGTGGAAGTGCTGGTTGTTGGTGTTCCGCTGGGGGCCGCGGTAGCTCAGTTGGTAGAAGAGCGTCGGACTCTTGATCGCAAGATTGTGGGTTCGAATCTCGCAACCGACGGCATTTACCGAGTCCACCCGCGACCAATCGTCGTGAGAGGTTGGCGACGCTGTATAACCTAGCGGTTGAGTGCGTCGTAAAAGAACCCAAGGTTCTTCTTGTTTGATGTCTCGCTGTAGTTCGGTCCAGGCGTTGGCTGCCGGCCGCCGAATCTGACTCGGCGTTCCGTCACCGGTGCTCCTGCAGCCAAGTTCGAGGACCGCAACTGTAACGTGCCGCAGCCGCCCGAGCTGCAGCTGCTGGTGCCGCTGCATCACCACCCCATCTGCGACTATGTGGCCGTCGAAGCCATCCTGCTCGAGTTCTTCGAGTAAGTATCACTCCACTGGTGTTGACGGACCGAGTGGACAGCGCCCGGCCATGCTGACAGCGCACCCTGGCAGCTGCGCCCACCACAAACTGGCGACGCGACATTCGGAGCAATTCAACACAGTTAATCGACCGTGATGCTTTTTGTGACGTTATATGGTACCGTTTTTTTTCCTCAGTGGATACGGTATTTTAATTACATTCAGTGAAGGAGAAAATGATTCATCCAGAATAAAATCAGAAAATATTCAATTTGTGTCGCATAGAATATTTCAGCATATTATTTCTCGACAAATAAGGCTAGTCACACTTACGCATTCCCCGCGCATCGTAAATAATCCACCGACATACGTCCGTGGAATATTTTTGTTTTACGTCGTGGACAGTTTTATAGATAGGCACGAGCAGACGTGACAGCTACGCGACCGAAGTGTTAATGACGTGTATGTTTCAACCGAACCTTCTTGGACGTAAGTTAGTATAGCGTTGCATTCTCCACCAATGCTGATGTAAGTACCATGACGGCTTCTCGTCTGCGCACCCCTATAAATCCAGCAATCAGGGGTTGGCATTATCCTGTAGTAGTGTATCCTAGAATGAACTGCATGAAAGGTTCCAGATATCCTGTTAAGCCGATCAGGGACGGATGCAGGGAGAGGCACTCGGGGCATGTACCCCACGCTCAGCGAATACTTGTTTTAGCCAGGGCGCTCCTCGGAAGGAAAAGGCGCCTCCTCAGTGTGCTCGAGTGCAATCTCCCCCCCCCTCACACACACACACCCGCGCGACGGATTTTCAGTCAGAATGCGCCCCTCCAGACAGGTGCCCCCCACCCCACGAAAGTTCCTGAATCCGTCCCTGAAGCCGGTCTCGTGATATTTGGGAGTTTTAAAGGGCATACCAGCAGCTGCCACTGTACTGTGAAGCCGATCTAGTCCAAGCGATACAGGGGTGAATACAAGGGGCACTAAGGAATGTGCCCCTCCTGGAAGGTGAAGCACCTCCGACCGGAAAGAGGCACACCTCTGGGAACCTCGAGTGCACCTCTCGAATTTTGTTTACCCAGAGGTGACCCTCTGAGAGGAAAAGGCGCCCCTCCGGAACGCTCCAGTACACCCCCACTCCCTCGAATTTTTCAGCCAGAGGTGCCCATTCGGGAAGGCTCGAGTGCACCCCGCCCTCGAATTTTTCACCCAGAGGCGCCCTTCTGAATACAAAGTGGCGCCCATCCGGACATATGACCCTTCCCCCATGACAATTCCTGGGTCTATGGGTTCCTGGATAGATATAGCCCGAGGATGCGACATGAATTGAGGTTCGCCTCCGGCTTTGCGATCACATGTGGAGTTTCGCGTGTGTCCCAGGATTCTGACCAGACCAATACAGCCGCGTCACCGGCGGTATCCCCATGCCACTGACACTGGCCTGCTACAGCCGCCTCACTGGCGGCATCCCCGTACCACCGACACCGGCCTGCCGCAGCTGGAACGTGTCACTGGTGACGGTGGCGCATTTCGGCGAGTTTCTGGCCACGCGCGTGCTGCGCGCTGACGACACCCTGCGCGCCAGCCCCGGTCTGTGGTCGGCGTCGCCGACCGTTGAGTGTCGGCGCTCGGCGGTTCGGCTCCAGCTCCTCCACTACCTGCACTACTTCATGGACGTGGCGCTGCAGGGTACGCGGATGGTCGGTGTGTGTATGTGTGTGTGAGGCCGTCACGGGGTGTGGATGTAGTGGCTGTGGCTGTCACGAGGTGTGGATGTAGTGGCTGTGGCTGTGGTGTGGATGTAGTGGCTGTGGCTGTCACGGGGTGTGGATATAGTGGCTGTGGCTGTCTCGAGGTGTGGATGTAGTGACTATGGTGTGGATGTAGTGACTATGGTGTGGATGTAGTGGCTGTGGCTGTCACGGGGTGTGGATGTAGTGGCTGTGGCTGTCACGAGGTGTGGATGTAGTGACTATGGTGTGGATGTAGTGGCTGTGGCTGTCACGAGGTGTGGATGTAGTGACTATGGTGTGGATGTAGTGGCTGTGGCTGTGGTGTGGATGTAGTGGCTGTGGCTGTCACGAGGTGTGGATATAGTGTCTGCGGCTGTCTCGAGGTGTGGATGTAGTGACTATGGTGTGGATGTAGTGGCTGTGGCTGTGGATGTAGTGGCTGTGGTGTGGATGTAGTGGCTGTGGCTGTGGTGTGGATGTAGTGGCTGTGGCTGTCACGGGGTGTGGATATAGTGGCTGTGGCTGTCTCGAGGTGTGGATGTAGTGACTATGGTGTGGATGTAGTGGCTGTGGCTGTCACGGGGTGTGGATGTAGTGACTATGGTGTGGATGTAGTGGCTGTGGCTGTCACGGGGTGTGGATGTAGTGGCTGTGGCTGTCACGAGGTGTGGATGTAGTGACTATGTGTGGATGTAGTGGCTTGGTGTGGATGTAGTGGCTGTGGCTGTCACGGGGTGTGGATATAGTGGCTGTGGCTGTCTCGAGGTGTGGATGTAGTGACTATGGTGTGGATGTAGTGGCTGTGGCTGTAGGTGTGGATGTAGTGACTATGGTGTGGATGTAGTGGCTGTGGCTGTCACGGGGTGTGGATGTAGTGACTATGGTGTGGATGTAGTGGCTGTGGCTGTCACGGGGTGTGGATGTAGTGGCTGTGGCTGTCACGAGGTGTGGATGTAGTGACTATGGTGTGGATGTAGTGGCTGTGGCTGTCACGGGTGTGGATGTAGTGACTATGGTGTGGATGTAGTGGCTGTGGCTGTCACGGGGTGTGGATGTAGTGGCTGTGGCTGTCACGAGGTGTGGATGTAGTGACTATGGTGTGGATGTAGTGGCTGTGGCTGTCACGGGGTGTGGATGTAGTGACTATGGTGTGGATGTAGTGGCTGTGGCTGTCACGGGGTGTGGGTGTAGTGGCTGTGGCTGTCTCGAGGTGTGGATGTAGTGGCTGTGGCTGTCACGGGGTGTGGATGTAGTGACTATGGTGTGGATGTAGTGGCTGTGGCTGTCACTGGGTGTGGATGTAGTGGCTGTGGCTGTCACGAGGTGTGGATGTAGTGACTATGGTGTGGATGTAGTGGCTGTGGTGTGGATGTAGTGGCTGTGGCTGTCACGGGGTGTGGATATAGTGGCTGTGGCTGTCTCGAGGTGTGGATGTAGTGACTATGGTGTGGATGTAGTGGCTGTGGCTGTCACGGGGTGTGGATGTAGTGACTATGGTGTGGATGTAGTGGCTGTGGCTGTCACGGGGTGTGGATGTAGTGGCTGTGGCTGTCACGAGGTGTGGATGTAGTGACTATGGTGTGGATGTAGTGGTTGTGGCTGTCACGGGGTGTGGATATAGTGGCCTGGCTGTCTCGAGGTGTGGATGTAGTGACTATGGTGTGGATGTAGTGGCTGTGGCTGTCACGGGGTGTGGATGTAGTGACTATGGTGTGGATGTAGTGGCTGTGGCTGTCACGGGGTGTGGATGTAGTGACTATGGTGTGGATGTAGTGGCTGTGGCTGTCACGGGGTGTGGATGTAGTGGCTGTGGCTGTCACGGGCTGTGGATATAGTGGCTGTGGCTGTCTCGAGGTGTGGATGTAGTGACTATGGTGTGGATGTAGTGGCTGTGGCTGTCACGGGGTGTGGATGTAGTGACTATGGTGTGGATGTAGTGGCTGTGGCTGTCACGGGGTGTGGATGTAGTGGCTGTGGCTGTCACGAGGTGTGGATGTAGTGGCTGTGGCTGTCACGGGCTGTGGATATAGTGGCTGTGGCTGTCTCGGGTGTGGATGTAGTGGCTGTGGCTGTCACGGGCTGTGGATATAGTGGCTGTGGCTGTCTCGAGGTGTGGATGTAGTGGCTGTGGCTGTCACGGGGTGTGGATGTAGTGGCTGTGGCTGTCACGGGCTGTGGATATAGTGGCTGTGGCTGTCTCGAGGTGTGGATGTAGTGACTATGGTGTGGGTGTAGTGGTTGTGGCTGTCACGGGGTGTGGATATAGTGGCTTGGTGTCAGGTGTGGATGTAGTGACTATGGTGTGGGTGTAGTGGTTGTGGCTGTCACGGGGTGTGGATATAGTGGCCGTGGCTGTCTCGAGGTGTGGATGTAGTGACTATGGTGTGGATGTAGTGGCTGTGGCTGTCACGGGGTGTGGATGTAGTGACTATGGTGTGGATGTAGTGGCTGTGGCTGTCACGGGGTGTGGATGTAGTGGCTGTGGCTGTCACGAGGTGTGGATGTAGTGACTATGGTGTGGATGTAGTGGCTGTGGTGTGGATGTAGTGGCTGTGGCTGTCACGGGGTGTGGATGTAGTGGCTATGGTGTGGATGTAGTGGCTGTGGCTGTGGTGTGGATGTAGTGGCTGTGGCTGTCACGGGGTGTGGATATAGTGGCTGTGGCTGTCTCGAGGTGTGGATGTAGTGACTATGGTGTGGATGTAGTGGCTGTGGCTGTCACGGGGTGTGGATGTAGTGACTATGGTGTGGATGTAGTGGCTGTGGCTGTCACGGGGTGTGGATGTAGTGGCTGTGGCTGTCACGGGGTGTGGATGTAGTGACTATGGTGTGGATGTAGTGGCTGTGGCTGTCACGGGGTGTGGATGTAGTGTGATGTATGTGGATGTAGTGGCTGTGGCTGTGGTGTGGATGTAGTGGCTGTGGCTGTCACGGGGTGTGGATATAGTGGCTGTGGCTGTCTCGAGGTGTGGATGTAGTGACTATGGTGTGGATGTAGTGGCTGTGGCTGTCACGGGGTGTGGATGTAGTGACTATGATGTGGATGTAGTGGCTGTGGCTGTGGTGTGGATGTAGTGGCTGTGGCTGTCACGGGGTGTGGATATAGTGGCTGTGGCTGTCTCGAGGTGTGGATGTAGTGACTATGGTGTGGATGTAGTGGCTGTGGCTGTCACGGGGTGTGGATGTAGAGACTATGGTATGGATGTAGTGACTGGCTGCCATATGGCGACCGTGTCTGTCTCGCAGTGTGGCTGTTGTGATCGCAGCTGCCATGCGGCATGTATGTGGTGACTGTCTGTATCATAGTGCGGGTGTCGTGAATGCGGCTCTATCATGCGGCGTGAGTGTGGTGACTGTGTCATGCGACGTGGGTGTAGTGACCGTGTCTCTCATGTGGTGTGGATGTAGTGGGTGCCTGTAGTGTGGATGTAATGTCATTGACTGTCATGCAGTGCTGACGTGACTGCAGCTGTCATGTGGTGTGGATGTCCTGACTGGATGTGGTGTTACTATATTATTAAACTATTAAACAAAAACGATTTTAATCTTACACAATTCATATATAGGAAAATTATACCGTCAAACCCGTATCAAACTGCCTCTGCCCCTTTACGCCCGGGAAAACTGAAAGATGCCAGTATAGCACACATTATATGTAAATTAACAACAGTGCATCACTGTATCATAACTATCTCACATGCTACTATTGCACCGAATGATCACTAGTTTATAAAAATTTCGTCTGAAAGTCGGCACTGATGGACGGGCAGGATTGGTTTTATGATGTAAAGTCGTAACTACAGTGGAAAAATCACGAAGCCAAAGTTGAAGCCAGCATAATACAATTATCTAAGCTGAGGCTGAAGCCAGCAGTCACGAGAAACTGAAGCCAAAGTGAGCAGTTTAAAATCCTCGAAGACGAAGTAGAAGCCAACCGTTGAAATGGCACGAGGCCGAAGCCAGCTGTTGAAATGGCACAAAGCCGAAGCCGAGGCTAATGTAGGGAAACTGCGGCTTCGTGAAGCCGAAGTAGGCTTCGTCCCCATGTTTGGCTGGGGTAGTCGTCTTGAAAATTGCCTAGTGTTGAGGTCCCGCAACGACGCACACAGATCACTGGATAGGATCAGGCAAAACTAAATGTTATGTAGACTGGCAGTTATGTTACATAGACTGGTTATGTAGACTGTCAATCTGTCAGACTGGGCATGGGAGCACCTCTCTTGTTCCATCATCTTATTATGACGTCAAGAGTGTGCATTTGTGGACAACCAAAGTGTGTTGCAATGACTGCTTGGCTAGCCTACATGCACTATCACGGACATCGCGCCTAATTTGTTTCCTTTAAAGAGTTCTTAAGAGTGAATTCCACGTTTTTACATCTCGTGTGAAGAAAATTGTCATTATTATTACATCTGACGGCCAACGCAAACCGAATTTGAACACTGCTTTGGCTCGATAAGGGTGGGATGGAGGGAAGGACATTGGACTTGAAACTTAGGAAAAAATGTATTAAGGTCTGAAGATGTCAGTACTTTCACCTCACAAATACTATTCATCTCTACCTTACTTAAGCCAATATAATATATTTCAGGACACTGATGTTGCGCGGTATGAATGTATAATGGCTGTATCTGCCATGCTGTGTGGATGTAATGTCCGTGCCTGCCACGCTGTGTGGATGTGGATAATGGCTGTGCCTGTCACGTTGTATGGATGTAATGGTTGCGCATGTGGTGCATAGTGGGTGTGACTGGCAAGTGATGTATCTTGTTGGCTGGTGTTTTATGGCTGATAGTGCATGAATGGCGATGATGAGCGAGTATTGGAGTGTAAAGCTGGTGATTACAATCTCCTGGTGACTGCTTAGGTCTGTCTATCAAAGATGACGGCATACTCCCGGTGACGGTGGTGTGCTCAGCATTGGTGACGGTACATGTCCGCTGACGGTGTGGCCCCGGTCACCAGACGAACACTACCTGCTATGCTACAGTCCGTCGCTGGTGACGGTACATGTCCGCTGACGGTGTGGCCCCGGTCACCAGACGAACACTACCTGCTGTGCTACCGTCCGTCGCTGATGACGGTACATGTCCGCTGACGGTGTGGCCCCGGTCACCAGACGAATACTACCTGCTATGCTACAGTCCGTCGCTGGTGACGGTACATGTCCGCTGACGGTGTGGCCCCGGTCACCAGACGAACACTACCTGCTGTGCTACCGTCCGTCGCTGGTGACGGTACATGTCCGCTGACGGTGTGGCCCCGGTCACCAGACGAACACTACCTGCTGTGCTACCGTCCGTCGCTGGTGACGGTACATGTCCGCTGACGGTGTGGCCCCGGTCACCAGACGAACACTACCTGCTGTGCTACCGTCCGTCGCTGGTGACGGTACATGTCCGCTGACGGTGTGGCCCCGGTCACCAGACGAACACTACCTGCTGTGCTACCGTCCGTCGCTGGTGGCGGCGGCCTGCCTGCTGGCGGCGCGTAGCTGGCTGGGTGTATGGCCCTCGTGGCCCGCCGACCTAGCACACCTCACCGGATATTCTGACATAGGCTTGTTCACCTGTATGCACGCACTTATCAGGTACGGTCCATGAATTAGCCATCAGCGTCCCTGCTTTACACTTGCCGGTAGCTTACACGGATGGCGGAGCGCCGACAGAGGCGCCATCAGAAGATTCAATTTCGTAGATATATCGTTGCCTTGACCATGCGATTATTACCGTTGGTGTTATTTGGTTCGAAAGTGATTACGATTTGTCGTGGCTTGTGAATGTTGCCCGTCCAGATCAGCCTGTTTAAGCAAACAGATTTCCGAGAATATTGGTCATCCTCGGATCGATAGCACAGTTAACGAAAGGACCGTTAGGACGGTTAAACAAGAAGCACATAGGCCGGCTGGCATTGCACTTGTGCGATGTTGGCGATCCCCTGGCGGTTTTATGGTGTAGCGGTGCAGTCAGATATGCCCATCGCGGTAATGACTGGCGACGTACTAACATAATAGCTTGTTCCGAACATACATGCTGAGCTTGACGTCACTGGAACGTCTGCGCTCTGGGATCTATCTGAGTCGCGACTCACCCGGACCAGCAGTGAACTCGATTCCATGTCCCTTCGCTATATACGCGCAATGGACAGAAATGGGCTCTCACCACTACCAGTGCCCTGTGTTCCTATGACAAGTCTTCTCACTGTTTCACATATTCCATTCGGGTCAGCTGCACAGCGTAGTGGACTATATTAAAAACCAATGCCCGAAAAGAACCACACGGGCCGGTAAGGTTGTTGACATTGAGGTGAGTGATATGGCAACTCCCCTTCGCACGAGCCACCTGTATCACGCTATGTGTGTGTTTCAGGAGCCTGTATGCGGACCGAGTGGATGACAGTCCTGATTCAGACTCTGCGCTGGACGACTGAATCGAACAACCAGCCCGCAGAAGGGCAGGTCAGATTCGGATCTCGAGTTAGTTATACTGATCTCAATATCAAGTGAACCAACTTGCGTGTAGAGACCTGTTATTATTTCACTTATTGTTGTGTTTTGATATTGAAGAAATATATAGTTTCTGATGAGTACAACAGATTTTCGATTAACAGTGACGCCTCGTCGCGGTTCTCTTGCCTTTATTTAAATGCATACAAACATACATATATATATATATATATATATATATATATATATATATATATATATATATATATATATATATATATATATATTACGGGAAATTCAGGTCACTGACACCGTTGATCATCAGAGCAACCTCATATTTATATCCACATATTCATCCATCTGGCACATCTTTCACAAACATCACGCCCCCACAAATTGGACGTCGCTACAAACCTACCAGACTTTAGATATTGTGACTACATTAAATTAAATAAAACGCGGCACGAGTATCAACGACACGATCACCGCTGCGGGAAGCGGAGCACGGACGCCGCTATTTGCTGCCTCCTTCGGGCGACTTGAGGACGTTGACAGCCATGCCACCAATCAGGGCCGCAACTGTGAAGCCCTGCGCCAGCACGCGCAGTTGCATCATGCGCTGCGAGCTGCGACCTCGGCCAGCCTGGAAGTTCCACAGGCCGAACGAAAGTGCAACAGCCGTTGCCAGACATCCTGAAATACAGGTGCATCGTGATCTGCCTGTGGCTGCACACCAGGCTGAGTCTAGATTACCGACTTTGCTTCATTCCACTGTAAATGAAACAAAGGCTTCCTAAGCAAATAAACAAAATGAGATCATTGGCAGGGTGCTATGCAATCATTTTGTTTCACAGCAATGTATAAACAGCAAAAAACTGATTTCGGTCCCATAATATCACAAATAAGGAACCAAGAACAATTTTAAATGGGGTAAGGTTGAGTCACAAATAATTACATGGGGGACACTACTGTAGTATTGCTCATCCTAGTAAGGTTGGCTTTGATAAGCACCTGTTGTGTGGTGGAGGACTGGACATTATAACACTTTAAACTCTTTTCCAGCTTGAAGCATGCACCAGGTGAGTAATGTCAAGTACTTGAAACAAGCACCAGATATGGAAATAGTTGCTAGTTTTGCTTCCATATGCTAGTTTTGCTTCCATATGCTAGTTTTGCTTCCATATATCAATACATTGGAATGCTTCAAACAAAAAACTCGTCTATAAAACCATTGATATGTTCAATAAGCGAAAATGAAGTTAACACGTGCACTGGAGGGGGGGAGGGGCGAAATCCGCACACCCATCCGGTTTTTCGTAGATAACTCCAGATTTCACCGGTCGATATACGTTATTTTGCGTACCTGCTTAGAAGTGTCCGGCGCATCGTTTAAAACAAGAAAAACGAAAATCGGCCGAACATTTTTCGTGTTAGAGTCAAAATATTTCGTAGCGCCAGACCACAAAAATTCGGCGCTGATGTGCTTCCCGTATATTGGCAAAAGGGAAGTGTTCTTGGCAACACTAGCGACTTGTTTGATGTATATTGTTATGCTATATAGTTTCAAGATCATGTTAGGCCACCGAGGTCAAATCAGGTCAAGTTCATGACAGGTTAATGGAACCAAATTTGGTCAACTGGAATGTTGTCATAAATGCAAATTACTTTCATGCGATTGATGTCGCTTTCCATGTTACTCCCTACACACTTCCGCAAGCCCTCTATTTCATACCGGAAGACTGGTCCACAAAGCACGTGGTTTTCACAGACTCTTTGAGCCGTCTCCTGGCATTGAAAGCCCTTAACCAGGATAACCGACTTGTTCGGAGGATTCTCAAAATCGTGAAATCCCTACATGACATGGACAGAAATATCGTGTTCTGCTGGATTCCCAGCCATGTTGGACTCGCGGGAAATGAAGCTGCTGACATAACCGCCAAACACGCCATCAGCAATGGCCGTGTGGTCAATCTACGGCTCCCTCCAAGGGACCTATACCCTACTATATTGTCAAATATACAGTCAGAATGGCAACGAACCTGGAACTCGAAGTGTAGTAAGCTCAGTGTTTTAAAACCGACACTAGGAAAGTGGCGATCCTCGCACCGAACTCAACGACAGGAAGAAGTAATACACTGCCGATTGAGAATAGGTCATACCTTCGCAACACACAGTTACATGCTGACCGGTGATGACCGACCTCTATGTCCACGCTGTTCTAACCCGCTTACCGTGTACCATGTTTTAGTAGGCTATGTACTGTTAGAACCTCTACGACGCCAAATTTTAGGACGGCTGAACGCGGATACTTCTCTTCGTATGCTAATAGGGAAGGACTCCGAGGTTGTGGCGTCTGGGAAAAGTTTTACCTTCCTTCGACAAGCTCGCCTTGGGGTGATATACCGCCACCCGTGAATATTAATAACAAGCTATTATAACAGCACCATAGATTTATCATAATAGTTATGGGCGCAAAATGACCCTGGATGTCGACGCGCCCCTAAACTCCAATCCTCCACCACCACACATTCTGAAAACTACTGTTTGTCATTGTGTACCTAAGCGTTTCCATACTTTATTCATGTACTTCACTCCTTTCTTCGCGAAGCCGATTGCGCCGAGCTGCCCGACGGAGCAGTCGGGCCGGCGGCCCGGTTCCGGTAACTGGAACAGGTAATTAACCTGATAGTGCGGTGGTGGTATTCAGAAATGACTGAATCATATAGGTGACCTGAGGTCAAGTGCCGGGTCTAGCATCTGTACTGCATCATTAGTAATGTCCAAAACATCATTGATGCCCATTTTGGAGCATTTAAACACAATCACAGCGATCTATACCAATGACGAGCCAAGCCACGCAAAACAAGAAAATTTTGACAAATGTGACTTCATTTGACCTTGAAGATATTGACCGAAGGTCATGGAATTTGCACACAATAGAGATCACTACCGTACCCATCCACCTGCGAATTTCGTTACTCTAGCTTTAATAGGAGCCGATATCTTAGGGGGGCGGAATCCCCCCCCTCAAGTACGCGTAAATTTCAGAGGCCCTCCAGGGCGCGTGTTAAGTAGGCAATTTGCCAGAGTTAATCGGCAAGACCGCATGCTCCTTTCCCCTTTCTTTATAATTATATTTCTTCAGGAGTATCTGGAATTGCTGCAACGCCCTTTCTTTAATTCGGGCAAGTGTTTGTGGACAACAGGGCAGTGTTAAAATATTCGTGTTTTGTTGGGTGCGAAATGTCAAAACAAGTATAGTAGCATGTCCAAATTTCCCATGGAAGCAACGTTGCTGAACACGTACTTCCAACACAATTTTGATCCGACAGCGTACTCGTGTGTACCTTTTTTGCTTGTTGCCAGACACCTAATTTCGGGATAACTTTTAACAATAATGATACCAAATTCCCATGCTTACCAAATGCTAGTTAATGACAGACCACACGATAGATAATCATCTGACCTGGAATTGTGCCAATAAATTTTTGTGTATCATGATCCGCAATTGTGATCATAGGCATGATGCTTATCAAGGGGATACTGTGTTCAGAAAGTGGTATGTTCCACCATATTTCACTAATAATGTATCACTGCAGCAGGGTCTAAGGGTGCACTAAGGGAAATTAAGGTTTATTTGCCATGACATGACATGACACTCATACTCAAGATCGGCTGAACAATGTAATATATTCATGCTTTCTGTGATTATAATTGAACCATAACACCAACTGTCTTCATTTATGTGTATATGCAATTTTGAAAGGTGCTTGAAATAAAAGGCACTTGAACATACAAATGGCCTGCGATGAGAATGACTTCGGAGACTTGAACTATGCATGCACAGAATATTCGAACACATATTCACCTGTTTGATCATAGGTTCCTTAGGAAACTGTTGGAAAATAACACAAAACTGCAAGATGCAGGGTTTTGCCTGCTCATACTGCAAATCCTGGCAGGTGCATGGCTGATGTATAATGCATTTGTCATGCTTGCATGCATATATATAGCATTAGCATATTAGGGTACTATTCATTAATTTCGTTTTTGTTTCATAGGTTGGTTCATACTTTGTATCCAACAATTAATATTGAGATTCAGGCTATTCAATCTTCTGAGGTACACAAACTGAAATACAATTCACCATGTGGGGCTGGGATCGTTGAGTAGCCAAGGTGTTGAGCTCTGGATACAAAATCCCAGGTTCAACACTTCACCACTCAGGACATTTCCCAATCTGTGGCCACTAGCAAAAAGTGTGGGCGACGCCATTAGCTGTGATTGTTCATGTTTGTGCATTGTGTCGTGAACCACCCAATAAAGAAACAGACAATAAACAATTCACCATGTTGCCATGGGTGGGTGGTGGCTAAGGGTGTTTTAGCCCAGTGCCTTCAGTGAGCCAACAGAAAAAAAAAACACTATGAATTCCCTGCACTGTGCAATAAATACAAAAACAAGCAAGCCAATGCCCAGCTGCAAGTCACTCAGCTGGCATGCCGTGTCATCATCTCACCAAGCTGATGAAATATTTGTGGAGGCTGAGCAGTCTACTTTACTCCCCTGTAGCTCCTATATTTACCAACACTAACAGACTTCAACAAATAATTCATACCATGTGCTGTTCTGTTTGCAACCATGCCACAAGATGTCATTACAGTATCCCTGCTTGTGTGCAAGATCTAAAAATAGAAGGCATGGACAGATTCCACCCTCTCTGGTGTGTGTGCTAAGGGCACTACAAATGTGCAAAACTATTTTAGGGGTGGTTGTCATGCCTATGCTCCAGAACTACTGAATATAAATACATGAAGTGTTCACAAATTAATGCAGTGTAGTTCATGTACTTTGGACTTTTGAATATGGTGATGTTGGCTTTGGCTTAGGCTACAAAAAATGCTTAAAGCCATCAGGGGTAGATCCAGGAATTGTCATGGGCGCACATGATCAGATGGGTGCCTCAAGCAGAAAAAAATTGAGTGGGTGCACTTCAGCCTTCTCAGAGTGATGTCTCCTAAGGGGTACCATTTCCTCTCAGAGGGGCACCTCTGACTGAAAATTCAAGGGGGTGCACTTGAGCCTTCTCAGATGGGTGCCTTTTCCTCACTGGAGGGGTGCCACCTTCCATGTGGGGGAGGCATATGCTTCCAGTGCCCCTTGTATCTGCCCATGAAAGCCATTAAAGGTTGTTTGCCACAAGCATTCTCAGAAATTACTGAATCAAATATATGAAACCCTTTAGCAATCAATACAGCATAATCAATATATTTGCAGCTTTTGAGTATCTCATCTTAAGGTCACCAAAAATGCACAAAACTGTTCTTACAACCCTTAAAAAACAGCTAATGCATTTTTACAGCACTAGTCCATAACCAATATGGGCATATTAAAACTAGCCCTGCATGTTCCTGTCCAATATTGCACTTCAAGATGACAATCTAGAAACATATGTCTGCACATTGATTAAAATGGTGTGACCATTCATTTCCAGAGGGATTGAATGAATGAGACTGATGTTTAAATTTTCTCAACAGAAAACAAAATTAGAGAAAGGATGTTTGGCTATGCTAAGTTAGGTTAGGCATCATGCACTAGTTCTCTCCAACACTCTTCAGCGATTTAGAAATGTGGGCATGTCAACACTTTCCTAAAAATGTCAGTAGTATAGAATCTGGCAGCCCTACATTATGTTACAGCAATAATTGCCAACACAAGTCATATTATTGACCACAATTTGTCAATTAAATATTCCATAAAATTTGGTTTGTTGTTTAGGAGCATCAGCATGGCAACAACTATTTGGTAACATATTAGACACACCATGTACTACAGAGATGCTGCATCAGCATGCCAGAAACAGTAAATTTGCAGCTCAAGGTAACTTCTAATTTCTTGGAATTTCTTTTTCTAATGCAATGGTTATGAATGTGGTTGACATGATGTGACCACTTATTTCCTCTGCAAATGCATACTCTTCAGTTGGGATAAAACGCCAAAAAGGGTTTGGATACAACCAAAAAGGGGTTTGGAGTTGGGTAACATAGCATAAAAAGTTATGTTCAGTTAAGAAAAATTGATGTAACCTAATCTAACCTAACCTTCCATGCAGGAAAGCACATTATTTTCTTAAACAAGTGAAAATTTCCAACCAATTTTTTCCTATACTTTCAAATTCAAAAACCTAACCCAACACAACCTAACCTAAGGTACCATAACCTGAACTGCTTTTGAAGAAAACACTTTATTATGTTTTGAAAAATTGAGATATATATAAACTTTTCTCCAACAATTTTCCAACTTGCAATAAAACCCTAACCTAACCCCTTTGTATGCTTCATGGAGGTAAAATGTGTGTAATACTAGTTTAATGGGTACCTTAAACTGCAATAATGCACAAAAGACCTAGTCAAAGCCTGACACATTTTGCAACCTGTCACTTTCAACATCAATATCATGTTGCAGGAACACATGTTTCCACTTCCTTACCATTGGAATTGACTTGGGTAATAATACCTAGTCTAGTCACCACCATCTTTTATTGTTCAACATATTTTGGTGGCCAGTCTTGCATATTTTGGTAAACTCAGTACTTTCTTCAGTCCGCCACTGCATTAATCTCCCGCTACCACCTACCTACCTTATACATCGCGAACTCACCGAGCGCATCATCGAGACCACACCATTGCTCAGGATGTTCGTAATGTTTCCTTGTAGGTAGGTAGGAAGGCAGATAGGTAAGTAGGTACTTACCTATAGGCACTAATGGGTTTGATTTCAATTTACGCACAAATTTCTCCCGCCCAGTCTCTTGGTGTTCATCGATATCACGTCTAAGGGACGATATCCACTCCAAGTCTTCGGTATTAAATCCCGCCTCCCGCGCCGCTTTCTCACGTTCGGAATCCATGTTTGGTCACCATCAATGCTGGCGAAACAAGAAATGCCGCCGAGTATTATTAAAGAATCTGGCAGCTGCGGTTACATCAACAGAGCCTGGGGCCCTGTTGCATAACAAGGCCTGCCGCCCACGGTTTTTCGTTCTTCCATGGATCATGTATGCCTGGATTGGAAACAAACAGCTGTTTGCATATCAGCCCACCTAGCGGTGGGTGAGTAAAAACACGGAAACGCCGCCGGCTTTAGGCCGTGCGCCTATGGGAGTTCAGGGTATATGTCGTATTTACATTTTTTCCAATTGATTCCGCTCCACCCCAGGACGATTGCATCAGTCTTTCATGATACATAATTGATCAAGGAACCTTACCGTTATTTCCTTATTGATTTATTACGCTCCGTTCAGAAGTTGTGGTGCGAAGTGAAGACTTCTGTGAGAGGGAGCCCACTTCGCCCCAAGGGTCGGCCCACCTTGATGATCTTTATCTCTCTATCTTTATCTTGATCTTGAAATGATTGGACGTGGAAAAGCACATGAAGGCAACGGGCAGACCAAGATGAATTGGGGGGGGGGGACACATTCCATTGGCTCCCATGATAGAAGTTGAAATAATTGCGGGGGCGGGTTAGGCAAACATTGAGGTGGCAGTCCCCCCCCCACCCCCACCCCAAGTATATAAAACAACACCCCTGGGTCGAACGACTGGTAAGTGGTAGCGAATCGGCGAGAGGTAGTGGCGTTGCCAGCTAGGGTATGTTGCAAGGGCTGATCCAAAGGGGAGGAATTCCTCCCCCTTGGATCTGGGGCCACCAATGGCGCCACTTTTGGCGCCCCTTGTGACCCGAACGACGCCTCTCTTGGAGGTTCCAGTGTACCTCCTCCCTCGAATTTCTCGGCGCAACGCGCTCTTCGGCCTGGGAACAGCAGTCCTCTGGGAGTCCAAACACACGACGCGAATTTTTCGGCGAAAGGCACCCCTCAGACAAGAACAAATGGTGCCCCTCTGGGAGATCGGAGTGTACCCCGTCCAAATGTTCCCGACCAAGCGCTGCCCCTCTTGAGAAATGACGCCTCCTTGGTAAAATCATAAATTTGTCAGTGGCATGGTTTAGGGGGGGGCTTGTACCCTCTATGAAACTTCCGCTCAATCCTCTTTGCGGTCATAAAGTCATAAAGTATTAAGGCTTAATAAGAGCCACAGGGGCCCATCTGGGTTAAGCCTATCTAGAAAAGGTACTAGAATGTACATACTCCCACCCCAATCAATCCCTTATCCCAAGTTCCTAGGAAGCTATATATCCCAGCCCATCTAACACCACTCACTTGCTACCGCCTAACACCCTCAATAATCACAAGCTCCTCCCATCACACCCATCGTGCCACCATAGACAACCTCATCAGCATCACATCCCGAAGGAAGGTGCCGAATCCACTGCTAGGCACATCCCACAGAAATTCATAAAGCGTTCAGACTTAATAAGAGACTCACGTGCTATTGCATAATACACTCAACAATTACAAACTCCTCCCATCATACACATTGTGCTACCATAGACAATCTCATCAGTATCACATCCCGAAGGAAGGTGCTGAATCCACTGCTAGGTACACCCTATATAAAGTTATAAAGCATTTAGACTTAATAAGAGACTCACTTGCTATTCCATAACACAGTCAACAATTACAAACTCCTCCCAACTCCCACTCCTCCCTGTCGATCAACCTTCCCTGGAATACAGAAAAACAATCCCCCTATTCTTATAATGATTGTCTATGCCGTTTTTAAAGATGTTCAGTGTGTTGCTACTGACAATGGTTCCTGGCAGCTGGTTCCAGTGTTCTACTACCCTGTTGGTGAAGAAAGACTGTCTTAACCTTGTCCTGCTGTGATTAACTTTAATTTTGAATTGATGACCTCTAATTGCATCATTTCTGTTAAATTCAAACATTTCCCTGAGATATCCCTGTTCCTGACCATGAACAAATTTAAAAACCTCGATGAGATCTCCTCTCAGCCTTCTATATCTAAGTGAAAACATGTTCAATTTCTTCAGTCTTTCCTCATATTCCAGGTTGCCTATACCATTAACCATTTTGTTGCCCTCTTTTGTACTCTCTCTAAAAGCCAACAATCTTTCTCATAACTAGGGACCAAGCTTGGACACAGTATTCCAAATGTGGCCTGACATATGCACAGTAAAGCTTCCTGATGACCTCCTCACTTTTGTATGACACATTCCTCTGTATTGCCCCAAGCATTCTTAGTGCCTTCTTCCTGGCTTCTTTGGTCTGTTCTGATGCCCCCAATTTTGTGTTCAAAATAACACCTAAGTCCTTCTCCTGCTGAGTCACAGATAGTACTTGGCCACCCATCAAGTATGGAGCCTTCATATGCTGCCTACCTACATGCATGACTTTGCACTTATCAAAATTAAACTTCATTTGCCATTTTTCGACCACTTCACTAGCTCGTCTAAGTCTTTCTGCAGCAAAACCTGCTCATTTTGCCCTGTTATTGCCCTAAAGATCTTCAAATCATCCGCAAATTTCAAAACCTTACTGCTTAGGCCACATTCAATGCTATTCACATATATAATGAACAATAGTGGCCCCAGTACCGACCCCTGGGGGACTCCACTAAGAACATTTTGCCATGATGACTTTGTACCATTTAGCATCACTCTCTGCTGTCTATCTGAAAGCCACAACTCTATCCATTTTAGGATGCTACCTGCAATACCATGGACCTGAAGCTGCATCATTAACCGTTTATGGGGTACCTTGTCAAAGGCCTTACTAAAGTCAAGATATGCTACATCAACCTGATTTCCTGATCAAATTGTTCTGTAGCAAAATTCAAAAAGTCCAAGAGATTTGTGAGGCACGATCGCCCTTTTCTAAACCCATGTTGAGTATCTTGAATCAATTTGTTTCCTTCCAGAAAACTAACTATTCTATCCTTGATAATTGATTCGAGTACCTTGCAGACTAGGGATGTGAGGCTTACTGGCCTATAGTTTTCAACTTTCCCTCTTTCTCCTTTCTTGAAAATAGGAACTACATTTGCCCTTTTCCAATCTGTTGGAATTTCATTTTGCGAAACTGATCTACAAAATATTATACTAAGTGGAATTGCCACTTCCTTTTCAGCTTCCCGCAATACCCTAGCATAAATTCCATCGGGTCCTGCTGCCTTGTTTGTCTTTATTTTTCTGATATAATTGAAAACAATATCACTATCAATGAAATCAACATCGTGTATCTGATCACCTGTCACTGAACTGTGGTTCACGGTTGGCAGATTAGTCACATCCTCCACTGTAAACACTGATTTAAACTGCTTGCTCAGCTCCTCAACCATCTCACTATCCTCACTCAATATAGTCCCATTTACATCCAGTGGACCAATTGTGCTTGAAACTTTACTTAGCTTGTAGAAACTAAAGAACTTTTTACTGTCCCCATTACAGTTCCTAGCCAAATCCAATTCTTTTGCTCGCTTTGCTGCTCTGATTTTCTGCTTCACAGCGTCTCTAGATTTTTGATACGACCTTAGATTTACGATATTTGAAGCCTCCTTAAATACTCTAAATGCACCTTTCTTAGCCTTAATTGCTTTCATCACATCTGGTGTAAGCCATGCTGGCTTTCCTACCCTTCTTTTGCGCCTTTGCTTTTGGGGGGACATGTCTAATCTGAATTTCCCTCAAGTAGGATTTGAACTTTTCCCACATTTCACAGGCATTTAAATCAAAGAATTCTTCTTCCCATTTTATGGCACTTAAAGCCTCTCTCATGCAGGCAAAGTCTGCCCTGTTAAAATTTGGAATCTTTGCCAAATTATCCTTGATTGTCCCTGATACCTGTGCCTTGAATCTCACTATGTTATGGTCACTTCTTCCCAGAGTTTCTCCTACAGTCAAGTCTTGAACTAAATCACTTAAATCTGAGAAGACAAGGTCCAAGAATGAGCCCTGCCTGGTTGGTTCCATTACAAACTGGTGTAAGAACAAGTCCTCTTCAAGGCATTTCCTAAACAGTTTACATGATGGGGAGCCAACACCAACATTTTCATATCCTTTAGATTAAAGTCACCAAGAATAAGGCATTTCCTCTGAAAGTTTCTACTGATTTCCTCACAAATCACCTTATCAAGCTCCAGTTGCTGAGAATGTGGCAAGGTTCCTGATCGATACAAAGCTCCTATCCTCAGTTTATTGTTGTTGCCTTTTCCCACAGCAACATCAAGCCAAATGGACTCCACAGACACATTTTTCACCCCATCTACTACTTTTTGAGAACTGTATAAGCTATTCACATAGAGCATTA